>CM076582.1:1624777404-1625033378 GCA_034641835.2 Pinus albicaulis | reverse complement strand
GAAAAATATTTTCTCATCTTCTTTGTAAGATACATATGTGTCTATTGTGAACTCAGTACTAGATCCTCCCAAAATACGGTCAATCCAAAAATCAACAACTCTTGAAATGTTGTTATCGATCTCCTTGAGTCATTGTAACAATTCAGGGCTCCACGCAATAGCTTCGTAGTTCTTAAAATAGGTATTTTTCTTATTTAGCCTTGATAACCATTGATGCAGTTCATTACCAAGTGTCGCGGTGAAAATCTCGTGTTGTTCTCTGAAAAGATACCTCTACAACCAAACTTCAGTCAACAATTGCGGATTTCAATTTTCTTGAACTACGAACTCTCATTCTTTCAAATCTAACCAATCTTGTATTTCGTTCCTTGTCAGATGCCACATCCACATATCCCTTAATTAGATCCTAGTCCCGACAACAGAACCATTTTTTGGCTCAAAGGGTTCTCGACCTAGGTTCAGAGTTAGTTGCGCACCAAAAAAACCCTTTACTACCGACCCTTTCGGCAACGACCTACTGCACAGATCACAATGTCACCCAAGGAAATATTGGGGGATGTCAGAACCAAGTTTTTGAATCCAGAGGGATACTGGAGTGTGGATCTATTGCTAAACTTCTATTTATGCTTATTCTGAATTGCGCGGAGGCATATATTTATTTTAACATTTTATACTTCATCCATCACTTAATACTAGTGCGCACTGCACCTTTATCATCAAAACACAGCATAAAGCATACAAATAACTTCACAACACAGATACTAAGAAAATACACAGACAAACACAATGATTCTTCCAAAACTCAGCTTCTTTTATTATGATAAAGCTCTTTGATACATATAACTTCTTTGACATGTGCACAAAGCTACAGACTCTTCAAGACCCCCGTGCACACAGCTGCAAAGCCTTCCCTTAAGACCCAAAACAGACTAAAGAGAGATAATCCAAGTTCTTGTGCTCATCAACTATCACAATTTCTTCTTTGACACAATATTACATTTGTTTATATAGCCTTTACATCTTACAAAACCATGGTTCACATACCATGGGCGGATAAAAACTAACAAATAAACCCAAACCCTTTACAAAAGGAAGGGCTTTGACCTGGCCTGAAGCCCCAAACCTCCACGTGGTAGATTCATTTTGGCTAGACCACACACTTTTCTCCTTGATTTGTGGAGTCTTTTGCCCAAAAATATACCAAAAATAGACCAAATTAGCCATGCGTGACAAAGAGTATAACTACTTTTGAAATAAATCTCAACCTTTCATTTTGTGAATATTACTAAAAATATTCTTGAATATTCCATAGAGATTAAATCCCTGACATCCATTAATAATTATTGATATAATTAAATTAAAATTCAAAAGATATTTTTTCAAAATAAATATACCTATAATCTTAATAAAAAATATAACCAACTACTACACAATAAAAAAAAAAAAATTAAAAATAAAACAATTTTGACAAAAAAAACAACTCAGTCAATAATTATACTTTTATTACTATTAAATTATATTATATTTATTGATTTAAAATAATCAAAAAAATAAAATAAAATAAAAATTACAATTATTTTATTAATTAATAAAAATCGTAATATATGGAAACTATAGCTCCGCAAAAAATTCAACGTACATTTCAACTATAACTTCCAATCCATAAGTACAAAACACAACAATTTAAATCCTTTATTATCAAATATGACATCAAATAAATTGATAGGTAGCTTTAATATGCAAGGATAGCGTTGTACCTTGCAATTATTTAAGTTTAAGATGTGTATTGAGCTATGTCGCATCCCATGTTTAGAAAATAACACAAGAACCATGTGACTAGATTTTATTTTTCCTAGGAGTTGTTTTTAGTGCGATTTTTTAGAGTTTCTAGTGCTGGAATTCGGTGAAAAAAATTGAGGCAAAATTTTGATTTTTGTTATTTAAACTAGTTTTTTTTACTGTAAATATAGATTCAGCACCCTAAAAAACTCCTAAGACACTTTGATTGTGCAAGTTACCTATTGTAGCTCCTAGAGACAGCCTTGAGTTTTATAAAGACCAGTGCCTAGGACATCTTAAATGCAAGGAGCATATGACTCAACTGACTGTAGTTGGAAATGTTTGACTGTCATGCAACTATCACTCAGATGAATGGTTTTAATAAGGGTGGAACCAAGACCCCAAAGTTAAACACAACAACTAGGAAAACTATAGAAACTGAGTACAAACTACAATAAGTAAATGCATCATACAACTTTAAAATAGAATGTTGTAAAAGGGGGCCGACTTCTAAAATGAATACACAGATATCAAGTTATATATGAGTGATGACTATGGTAGAAGATGGAGTAAGATATCAACTATAACCGGGCTCATCCAAGGATAAGAATCCATATATACTCGGCTTATTCAGAGATAAGAATCCATATATCTGGGCTCGTTCAAAGATAAGAATCCATTGTAGTTAGTATTGAAAGAATGACGGAAGAGATAGAAAATGAAACAAAGTATCATGCCTGAGCCATATTTAAAGCGTTGTAGATGAGTAAATATGAGTATCTGCTATGATAAATTCACATTTAAGCATGGGAGAACTCACATTCTAGAGCATTAGATAGAAGAAATGTAGAGAGATACGAAATGAAAATTTGTATTAAAAACATGGAGAAGAGTTACAAATTTTGAATCATCTAGAGCGGAATCCCCAATTCCAACAAAAATTCTTATTACTAAGTCCCTATAGGATCTTCAAACATCCACTATCGAAATTCATACAAAATACATACAGAATACTCAAGCTAGTGAGTCCTTTGGAAAATCTGGAACCTTTTGTTAGTGTTTTTTTCCTGTTTTTATAACCTCTGATTCCTATTTGCGAGAAGATATTTTGGGAAAATATCCTCCCCACATGCTTGTATACTGTTTCAGGTCTAAATCAAAAACAAAAATAATGATGAGGTAGAACTGCCTCTCATCATCTTACAACGTAGGCCTAAAGCCATTTCTAATTGAAATGTAAACAATTTACTAACTGAAAGTAAAAACTGCAGGAGTGAAATAAGGATTTCACCCGAAATGAAAAAGTGAAAAGGACATAAGGTAAAAAGGCGACACAGGCCCACTCATGAATTATCATTGTTGTTTGATGAGGCAGAGCCACTGCTGCTGCTGGCAAAGGTGATATTGTTAGTCGTGGGAAGGATTAGCCTTCTGCACTGGAGAATGTGGTACTGCTAGTAGTGGATGAGTTGGCCTTCTGCGCTGAAGGGTCTTATAGAATAGCCAATGGTCATGATCCATTGACTTGGACGTGGAATTGACCCTCTGCATCATTTTTCTCTGCTCCCTGGGCATGGAGGATCGTCATCCTCGGTCTCAAGCCGCTATGATTAGCTATGAGACGGTCTATGTACTTAAAATGCCATGGAAACCTGCACAGACAGCAAACCAATTAAATAAATCCTGCAATGAGGGGTAGACTGCTTTAGAAGGCTCAGGTGAAGGCAGAAGAGTGGTGCAGAGGCAGGGAATGCAGCGGAAGCGTTTCTATGGTGAAAACAGAGTTAAGATATGATTTGACGCAAAGTTGTGCAAAAGGTGGTTTTCGTGCTGGTGGGGGGGGGGGGGGGGGCGGTAAGCGGTAATAAGAGAAATGAACGCGATACAGTTAGGTGGGCGACGCGTGTCCTCACAAAACCTCCCATTTCGCGTTGAATTTAGGTGTTAAATTATTTTGGTGGATTGGGCGCGAAAATAGTTCTAGACCGTCAGATCTGGGAGATCGACGACTGGGATCAAACGCATAGGGAGAAAGGATGTGCGAGAGGAAGGAAGGTGGGAGCTGGTGGATGACATCATCAGTTTTAGCGAAAAGCTATTGGGCGGAGTTGAAAAGAGGGGATTAATGGGAGCCGTTGGATCGTGAGGATCAACGGTCGGGATATGGCGATGAAGGAGAATGGAAAGGGCAGGGTTGAAAATGTGGGAGTAATATGGGTCGTTGGATCTGGAGAAATGGACGGCTGCGATTGAATCGGGGGCTTCACATATCAGAGATCCAGACAGATGGGAGGAGGAAACGCAGAGGGAGCGATTGCGATATGCCGATGGAGCGAGAGCCGTTGGATTATGGACGAGATCAACGGTGGAGATGCGATTGGGAAATCGCATCGGCAGGGGGAAAAGGTTTGGGAAGTGGAAATGTGAATCACCAAAGTACGATGCCGATGGGGAAGGCGAAGTGCGATGGAGCGAGGACCATTGGATCTGGGAGAGATCAACGGCCAGGATTCCATCGGTGGGGGATGATCATTGGCGGAGAAGGGAAGGCAGAAGGAAAAGGGCGAACCCCGATGTGATGCGCCGATGTGATGGCCGTCGGATCTTGGGGAATGGACGCTCCATATCTTATCGGAGGATCGGCCATCGGTGAAACAGAAAACTTGGAAGCGGGAACATGGAAAGAGCGATGTGCGATCGCCGATGGGCTTAGCACTCGGTCACGGGGCCCGGTCTCATGACGGAAAAGGGGCTCCGGCTTAAGTGAAAGGGGCTTAAGGCCTGATATTTAAAAATGAAGGATTTGGACTAAAAATGAAGAATTTTGAAGGATTTTGAGGGTTTCGATAGGGGTGAAAAAATGGATTTAAACCTGAATAAAGGGATTTTATTAGGTTTAAAGGGGATTTGATGGGGAATGAAGGGTAAATGAAGGT
This sequence comes from Pinus albicaulis, assembly GCA_034641835.2. NCBI lineage: Eukaryota > Viridiplantae > Streptophyta > Pinopsida > Pinales > Pinaceae > Pinus > Pinus albicaulis. The sequence continues at coordinate 1,625,028,663 of CM076582.1, read as the reverse complement.
CATAGAGGGGAAAATGGGGGGAAATGAAAGACACATTTTGAAATAGAGAAATGATGAGGATTATGAGTTTGAAGGAAGTTTTCTTTATGAGGATCCTTATCTTTAGACATCCTAGCTCGGTGAGGGATTTCATAACAACATTACCCATCAAATTTCTGTTTTCAATGAATTCTTGTCGGATTTTAAAGAAATTAGACCGGAAAAATCCACCAAAAAAACCTTTAAAAAGTCACACTAAAGACTACTCCTTTTTCCTATGCTTGCATTGATAAATTATTCCCACGCAAGCCGTGATATTAAATATTATAATTCTTGTAGGTCCATTCACATGTCGCGTGAAATCCATAGTAAGGTCAACGCTTATATGCCTCTCAAGGTCTAAGTAGTATCCCACGGGGTTATTCCCCTCTTCTTCACGCCATGGGGATGGGGACATTTGAGAAACATTTTCCACATTGTTGATGGGTGGAAATTTGGAGAAATCTAGGGAAAGTTTCTTTAGTGTAGTGATGTTTAAGTCTTAATTTTTTAAAAGAGATATTTGAATGTTTTTTTATAAGTCAGATATATTGTATTTTATGATTTAGTAAGAGTCGAGACTTCAGAGAAGAGGGGGAGCCTACTCCTTGAGTTGAGATCATAGCCGGTTATATACTCAATGAGATTTGAACTTTGGTTTTGTTGGTTTCACTCAACAAAACTTATTGTTAAACCACAAATTATTATTTAACAAACTAGAATAAAAATAAAGAATATAATGTTAAGGAGTCTAAGATTTTGGTAATTAATTGTTTATCTTTTTAGATAAATGTTTAAATTATTATTAATTTTTTTAAAAGGTTTGAAAGTGGTTGTAATCTCATTTCAATCTTATTATATTTCATATGGAGAAAATGAAATTATACATCTTATTCAAAATTCAGTAGACTTAACAATTTTCAATAAACTTGACAATTTTTAGGATTGATAACATTATTACATTTCCACTATACAATGATAAATTTACATGCGATGGATTATTATTGTTAGGATTTTTTCATTATTATTTTTATAGTTTATGATTTTAGAGATATGGACCTTTAAGTTAGGGACCTTAATGTCGCTTGTCACCTTGAATTTTCCTAATTTTTCGAGTTGCTCTCACACATTTCCCTTATATGTCTATGATGCCATGCTCCCTTATCCCAAAAACTTGGTGGAATATAAGGTCTAAAATGTTCACACATTTCCCTTATATGTCTATGATGCCATGCTACTTTATCCCTAAAACGTAGTGAAATATAAAGTCTAAAATGTTTAAATTTAAATTTGGTGTTGTTGGTTTGAAAAATATATTTAAAAAATAGAATAAGTCAATTAAGTTGTTTGGCCCACTTTATTTTAATTTATTTATTTTTAAATTTCAATAATTTGAATAATTTAAAATTAATGTAAAATATTTAGTTTTTTACTAATGAAATAAAATACAATTTTTAATAAAAACTATTAAACTCAGGGAAAACCAATTATTTAGTAATTGACTTATACATCAAATACGTATCGTAATTGAGTCAATGCAAATTGCTAACCCATCACACTAAGTGACCCAACACACTATGTGAACAAATATTTAAATGGAAATGTCTTTCGATTGGATTTTTAATAAATGTCTTGCTAACCCAACACACTAGTTGCTAATAATGAAACCTCACCTTATAAATATGCATCTTGGTCCAATCTATAAAAGCTCTTGAAAAGCGATGTGTAATTAAATATATGATCTTACTTTGAAGATTTTTATAAGGAATCTTTTGTGACGAGCTACCAAATTATAATGAGATGGGGACCTTCCAAATCATGTACCAAGCCTTTTAAATCAAATCAAACATACCTTTTTAATAAAAATATTTATTTAAGGGTTGAAATTGGGCCCTCCTAAATCATAATTCATAATTTGAAGATCTTTTAGGTCATGTGAGATTTTTTTTAAATAGATTTCAAGCGACAATGAAGAAAATAATTTATAATATGACTTTTTGAGGTTACGTGATGATTTTTTTAAATAGATTCTATACATATATATATATAAACTAATTATTTTTATTAATAGAACAAGTTTATATAAAATAAAAGTATTTCTCAAATTAAGTTACAATCATGTTTTCCATTATCAAAATATTTCTCAAATTAAGTTACAACTTTTTTCTCTATTGTCCGAATTAAACATAAAACTAGATTTAATTTGGGAATACCATTGTCTATATATGTGTATCATCCTTACACTCCATATGTTTGTGAAGCGGTTTTTTGGATAGCTCATTGCCAACTGAATTCTATGCACCATATATGTGGGAAAAACATAGATCCAAAAATTCATCCTAAATCTCTTTAATACACTCCATCTAGATGATGAGTTTGTGGGGTCTGAAAGTTGTATGTCCCTGTACCCAGTGAATGGCCACCTCTGAATCGTTGAATATCACCATTTCGTTAATAGAGCCATCTTGCGCAACATAGTACATCCCAAAGAGAAAGGATCTCAACACGAATGTTAGTCCCATATCCACAATTCCACATAAAATGAAAATTAAATGTAAGATGGATAACAATGTATACCCCACATCCACAATTCCCACTATTGGTCGCCCCATAAAAAAAACCAACATGGAATCTGTCCCAAAGGTTAAAGAGTTGGATTCGTCTCTCATGCTTCCAATTTGTTAGCGGGTCATACTCATTGAAGAAAGTTTTAATGGAAAAAAATCATTGCCATATATCCTAGCTTGTACCCTAAAAAATATGAGCATTCTACAATTTCCATTTCCACCAAAAAAATGAATAAAGGAAGGGAACACCATTCTTTGTGTGTGTTGTACCAATTTTGAATGCAAACATCAATAGAGACAATATCACAAGTAGCTTGAATCCTTAGAATTTCCTGAACACCTATCTAGATAGTTTGTGCAAGTGTGCATTGTAAGAATAAATGAACCACATCTTCACCCGAAGATAAACATAAAACACATCCCCCTAGACCACTAAAGCCACTTCTGCATAAATCATTCGACATTAATATGTTATTCCACCATAGAAGCTAGCCAGAACATTTGATTTTTAAGGATAGTTCCATTTCCATATATTTTTAATAAACCTTGAGGAGTCATTGTTGTGTATGATCAATGTGATATGATTATATGCCCCCTATAAAAGACTATGCCCATTATTGGTGTGACCATCCTATTGCATAGAATCATCTGTATCATTTAAAAAGATGCCAACCATATGAAGGTTTTGTATGTAGGAATCCCACTATATAACCAATGCACCGTATAAAACAAGTTTTCTGGAACATCACCATGACTAAGATTAACAATGTGTATCAAGTTTCAGAAAGATTTGATTTAAACAATAAATGCCCATGTTATGGATATGGCGAATGAGTTGAATCAGTATAATGTGATTCCCTTGAAAACCCCTGATGGGATGTAGACTAATTTCCACCTCATTACCGACCTCAACTTGCCACCTAAGATTTCAAACCGGCTAATGTTCAATTTTCATTATGCTAGACCAAATGTGTTAGGGAATATTAGTAGTCATAGCCCCATTTTGTATCCATGCTCGCAAAGACAAAATTTTCAAATATTTTGTGATAATAATATTTTGCTAAATACCATAACCATTGAGCATATGCCAAAGACTCTTCATTAGCAAAGCCCAACCAAAATATTTTATGTTTAAAATACCCCAACCACTGACCTCCTTCTTTCTAGTGATGCTTTCACAATGAACAAGATGTCTTTTTGAAGGCCCCCTGGAACCTGCCCAAATAAAATTAGAAATGACTGCAGTAATATTTTTGATAATCGCCTTTAGCAAAAGGAATAGATTCATCAAGTATATGTAAATACTTTGAAATATTAATTGGATGGGTATCAACCAGCCCCCCAAAGAAACCCATCTATGTGACCATAGGGACAACCTACAATCAAATTTCTCCAATAACCAATTCCAATTCCTAAATATATAATTATTAGATTTTATAAAAACCTAAAACTAAGGGCCGCACCAATATCCCGCCACCACCTACGCCATCACCATCCCACATATCACCACCAAAGATGTGGAAAAAATAGATACACAAAGGTTTAAAAAAACATATTCCAAAAGAGAGGAATATTCCTGAATAGCCTAGAAAAACAATGATATGTTGGCCACTAAATCCATGGAGACAAAAGTACTAGTGAAGCCATGAATATGTAAACAACAACCAACTAGTGTGATTCATATCCACTCCGATATCCCGCCATCACCAATTCAATCAACTTCGTCTTCAAGGACCATGAATCCTTCATATTTTTGTGTTTTATTTTATGGTCAGTATTTATCTTCTACAATCTATATTGAAATATTAACATTTTAAAGCACCATATCTCAAGAGATCATTGTGATTATTTATCAATTTGAATTTATGATAGACTTCATATAAGTTATGCAAAGGAGTATTTTTGGGCAAAGAAAGGATCCAACTAGGATTATATTCTTATGGGATGACGACCCCCATCTTCTTGATGTATTTTCATGTCACACATATGAGGAATTACCTTACCTCCTCTTCTCCCTTAGGAATTCTTTAGTTATTTTACCTTCATTTATTTTCTCCGCACATTTATTTTACCACTTATTCAATTTTACCCTTATTTAGGTTTACTTTCACACTTAACTCATTTTGAGAGGGAAAGGACTGAACATAATGATTGGGCAATCACACAAGGTCCCATGACTCTTTCTACATCACATGCAAATAAAATGAAGAGCTCATTTATTTATAAATTATTGTTGATATTATATAATAATGCATGCAGGACGTGTTATCACTAAGTTGGGACCAATTGGTTTGTTCAACTATCAACCTAGTGCAACTATTTCAAACCACTTTGGACTGAAAGTTAGCCCTTCTAGTTAGAGAGGGCTCTCTCAAAGAAAACAAATGAATACTCAAGATGAAACTTATATTGCAGATGGCTAACTCGTTTTGTTTTCTAAGTTATTTTGCAGGTGGAGGATGTATGAAAGGCTACCATTGGGCACGGAGCCATCTAATGGACTTCAATCACAAGCAAATGTAGTTCATGGAAGATGGGGCAATTAAGCTTAAAAAATAAATTTTTACAACAAAAACATAATACATGGAGGAAATTGGAGCATAATGCTATGAATTCCAAGTAATCATGATACTATGAAGTTGATGATAAAATGAGAAATGGAAAAACACATAAGCTCAAAATAAATCTCAGTTCTGATAGGAAATTTCTACAACTATGTATTAGCTTGATAGAGAAAATTTACATAGTAGCTTCTTCATAAAAATCATCAACCAACCCCCCCAAATTCAATAAAACTTTCATTTATAGAGTGAGATCTTTGTTACAAAGGTCTGCCGCCTAGGCTAGAGTTAGATACTGACCTAAAGATCTAATTCACCTAGGATTACATTATTTTGAGGAATAATAGGGATATTTATTGTTTTAGTAGAGTTGGTAATAAAAAAGGACTCTATGACCATTAATTACTTAAAAAAAATGTCTAACAACCCATGTTTGTCATCCCTATCGAATCAAACTTCCATGTTGAGGTGGCCAAATGATACATTGGATTTAATGTCTTTATACAACCGAACTGATGATGAGCTATCCATTTATGTGAGGTGGCATCATGATGAGTTATTTAGCCATGTCAGCCATTTGGAGTGCATTTTTGAGTTTCCCCCCTTAAAAATATGGCCCAATGATATCCCTGATCTCATTTGATGACTTAGCCACCTTTTGTTTTCTGCGTTGACTGCCCAAAAAAGGTCAAAAAATGCATAAATTTTGAAAAAATAGAGTATTGGGAACTTTCGTAGCGTACTATCGTAGCAATATCAAAAACCCATATTCTACACATTTTTTTACTTTTCTGACTGCTGGAGAATATTCCTTGGGACTGATGAGGTAAATACATCCTCTAGGTCACCCGTGTTTTGAGACTTTTCAAGAATTTTTGTTTAAAGAAACCTACAACACTTTCGTAGCGAAAACTCACCTTAAAGCCTGGAGTACGCTACGAAAGTACCTAGTTCACTGTCATTTTCTCTTTTCTTATTCTTTTACCTCGAAAACACTTCTAAAGCCTATATATTCCTGGTGATGATAGCATAAGACAAAATGTGATTAAAAAATGTGTGGCTTACCATGTTTCATGGATTAACATCATCATCTTGCACAATCATCTTAAGACCCCTTTTCTTCAATTCAACTTGCACCATCTCCATTTGTGATTCCAAGATTTTGAATTGACCTTGCATCTTCCTTCTTTCTTCTTGTAGCAACCTATTTATCTTAGAAATATGCTTCATCATCCTATGCAGGGGCAGTGTCCTATTCATCATCTTCCCTGACTCATATGCCATCTCATTGAATAAATCTAGTTGTTTGCTCACTTCCCTTTTAAAATTTTCCATCTCTAGCCTTTCTTGTTTGAAATCTATCAACTCTAACTTGGCTTCTAGGACCTCTTCTCTATCTTCACTCAGCTGCTCTTGTAAGAGCCCCAACTGAGTATTTTCCTGAACCCACTCTTTACCTTTTCTTACCTTGATTAACTCTACCTCAGTTGAAGATAATTCTGTTATTTCCTCCCCTGATGGAAACTTCTTCTTCTCTGGTTTCTTAGGAATCTCTTCTGACATTTTTCCCTTAGACAGCTGTGACCTAGTGAATGGCTTCCTAGGTTTGAAAATGAACCCTAAAACTTATTTTGAAAAGTCCAATTTCTTGGCTTTAAGGCTCTTATTTTTGGATTTTTCTTCATTAGTTTCCACAGGCTTTACCATAGGAGATTATTCAATCTCAATGGCCTCCAGGATGTCTGCCAACTTACCTCTTCCCTCAGTCTGAATTCTAGTAAGCCTCATATGGGTCCTTGTATATGTTTTTACCTGACTGCTGGTAGAGGTTTGTTTTGGTGCCAAAGTCTCCTGCACTTGCTCAATCTCCAACTCCATAGGTTCCGCTATAGGCTACATTTCAATCTCATGACCAATTGAAGGTCAGCCCCAGACTCCTTATTTTTCCTTGGTAGATTCATTTTCATTGGACCGCACACTCTTCTCCTTGAGTTATGGAGTCTTTTGCCAAAAAATAGACCAAAAATAGACCATTTTAGCCATGCGTGACAAAGACTTTTGAAATAAATCTCAACCTTTGATTTTGTAAATATTATTAAAAATATTCTTGAATATTCCATAGAGGTTAAATCCCTCCCATCCATTAATAATTATTAATATAATTAAATAAAATTCTAAAAATTCTTTTTTAAAATAAAGATACCTATAATCTTAAAGAAATATAACCAATTACTACACAATAAAATAAATAAATTTAATAAAAAATAATTTCGACAAAGAAATAACTCATTCAATAATAAATAAAAAATTAATAAATAAAATAATTTTGACAAAGAAATAAATCATTCAATAATAACAAAAAATTAATAAATAAAATAATTTTGACAAACAAATAACTCATTCAATAATTATAGTTTTATTAGAATTAAATTATATAATATTTATATTTATATTTATTAATTTAAAATAAGTAAAAATAAAATATAATAGAAATTATAATTATTTTATTAATTAATAAAAATCATAATATATTGAAACTATAGCCCCCCAAAAAATTCAACGTACATTTCAACTCTAACTTCCAATCCGTAAGTACAAAACACAAAACAATTTTGATCCTTTATTATCAAAGATGACATCAAATAAATTGGTAGGTAGCTTTAATATGCAAGGATAGCTTTGTACCTTGCAATTATTTAAGTTTAAGATGTGTATTTTTCTTCCATCACCTTCAATATCTTCTGCCTGCACTATTGGGGACTCCTCAATATCTATTGCATGGAGAATATCTTCCAGATTTCCTTTGGCCAATGTTTGACTCCTTGTTATCCTCTTACTCCTTTGTTTGCTAATCTTTTGTTTCTGTTTTTCAGGTGTTGGCTGATGGATATTAGTTTATTGCGGAGGTTCCACTTCAATGTCCATTGGTTCTACAAGAAACTGTCTTCCTTCTTCATCAATCTCTTCTATTGCAGCTGGAGATGTAGTGGTTTTAGGATTTGAAACCTTCTTTGGAGTCACTACATCTACTTCATACCCACTCATAAAAAGAAAAGAGGTCCAATCTCTATTTAACCTTTTCAACTCTTCCAACACTAACAGTTTTATTAGACCATGGTGAAATACTAATGTTTCATTACCTTCTGTCTTGACTTGGACTTTATCTGACATCTTTCCCAAACTCCTGTATAAATAGAAGGGTAGCTCAAGTGGTTTCTTACCAACAAAATGCAAAATGAGCCTAATATGATAGGAATAAACCATGTGGAATCTCCCTTCGCAGGTGAAGTATTTTTGGATCACTAGCAACAACTTTGCATAATTCTCTTTCATATAACCCCTGGGGATGCCATTGGTCATATCATCTCCTCTGTGCTCCTGCTTGAGAAACTCTTCACAGCCTTGCATTTTAACTGTGTGCCTTTGAACCATTATTCACCACTTCTAGGAATTTATGTAGCTTGGGAGATGATATCTAGTGACACTGTAAAATTCAAGATCCCAACTTTTGATGTTGTCCATATAAAATTTGTTGCAAAGTCTTTGGATACCTGTGCTAGGAAACGGTGCAATTTCTGGCAGAACTGTAGGTAGCTCGTCTTCCTGAAAGCCTCCATAGCACTGGGATCTTCATTCAGCAACCTCAAATCCATAGGCTCATATCTTAAGCAATAACCACCATTATTATTTTTCTTCTTCGATGCCATGATGCTTTATACTCTTTGTTGTCTCGCTTGTTGATGACACCTATAGAATCAAGTTCGAACAACAATATTCTTTACATGGTGGAGCAACTCTCAAATAGTGATAGTGAGATACTTCACATGCAAGGATTGAACTCTGAATGAAAAAGAGCATATTGGGGATAAAGTTTTTAAGGTAATTTGACAACTCAGAGTTTAATGATGACACACGTGACCATTGTTGGACCTTGAAATTGTTATTCACTTCCATTACATTTTCACTTATATTTTCATATTATCACCTTCACTTCACCTCCATTTTATTACATTTACCTTACCATTACCACTATTGGGTTACATTTATGTTTTTCCAAACTTTATTAATTCTTAGCATTTTTAAGTGAATTTATGGTTAAAAATTAGAAAATAATGTGCGTATGCTTATACCTAACAAGTGGGATGAGATTGTTGCTATGTGTAGGTCAAAAGGAAGCTTCTAAAAGGCTTTTATGTGGCCTCCCAAAACCAAATTCGAATTTGAGTGTAGAATATCATGGGATCATGAGGATATGTGTCTCATTTCCTATTTGTATTGAAACTCTAAGAAGACAAGTGTCTTATCATTTCCTATTTTGATTGTAACTCTAGAGATATAGGGAGAGATTCATGGACTCTCATTAATGAGATAACTTATCATAGTTTTTTATAAATAGGGGAATCTTTATCTTATCAATATATATGTGAAAAATAGGAGAAAACGAGAAATAATTATAGAATATTTTGTAACAAGGTTGAGATGGAATGGGATGTAAAGTGAAGAGCTATTGATGTAATGAGATTAGGAGTGTAGATTTCCATTATGTAAGTTGTGAGTTTATCAATAAAGAAAGTTCTTTTCTATTATTGAGTTTCAGAATGTGAAGTTTTGCGAGTTGGAATGCTATTGGATAATGGAAGGGCCCCCATCAACCATTTGCATCCCTTTATAAATTTGTAAGATTAATTAGTTATTTTTACTTGGATTCATGAAAATAGTTTAGTTTTCCATTGCAATTGTTATTTTATTTTCACATGTAGATTTACTTCATTGTGTAATCTTATGTTTCCTAATAAGAATCTCAAGAAATTAGTGTCTTATCTATTTTCCAAAATTGGATTTCTTTGGAGCAATAAGAATTCACAGTTATCTAGTTTTCTTTACTGTTCCGCCATTTATTTTCTCAGAATAGGATTGTCAATTAACTGTGTTCATGGATGTTCCTAAAAATCATTTCAAGATGATGATGATCCTAAATTGAATGGTTGAATGTCTAAATCATACAATGATTGAATTTACTCATCACATTGTTATTTACTGTCTAGGAATTTAGAAACTAAGGTGTAATTGACTTCTTAAACAACACTTCAAGAGGGTAATGCTTCATAATGAATGATTGAAGAAAGTCAAATATACATTAGTTGTTTGTGCTTTCACATTTTGTTTTCAGATCCTAACTTGGTTGTATCACTGATATTCCTAACGATCATTCCAAGAATATTGATTTAGTCATACTTCCTAAATTGGATGATTGAATGTTTAATGAATGCAATTAATGAGTTACCTTTTGCATGATTTATTTGATTTTCTAAATCATCGGGTGTAATTAGTTACTTAAACATTACTTCAAGAAGGTCACTCTTTACAAATTGAATAATTGGAGTAACTAAATACATCTTTGATATTTTCATTTTCATTCCTTGTTTTTTGTTCTAGGACCTTAGCAGACTAAAGTACAAACAGTTGCTAAACTCCATCTCAATAGGGTCATGCCCAACAATTGAATGTTGAGATAACTGAAGTTACAATAGTTAATTCATTTTCTGCTTTCATTTAAGATAAGCATTGTAATTTTAAGTTTTATAAATAGATCCATGGAGTAGGATTAATAAACAGAATATATAAATAATTTGATTATCAAAATAGGCCTTAACTAGCCCTTAGCTTTTGGTTTTCTTTTATGAAAAATAGAATAGTTTTAGTACACTTCCTTTTCTTCCTTCTAAAATTAATTTAGATTCACTTAAGTCTTTCCATAGTTTTAGATTAACCATCTTTAGATCTCAATGAACAAAAACCCCCCTAAAAACAACACAAAACACAAAACAACGAAGTAAGGAATAGGTTTCTTAAGCACATATGGTGCACCACACTTCACTAGTTTACTAACCCTGGTCGATAATTTATGTTAGCAATTTAGGACAATAAATTGACTCAACATTTTGGCGCCGTTGCCGGGGAAGTGTAATTAGGAGACCTTATTTCTTACATCTAAAAAAAACTCAATTAATAATTTCTCGATTATGCTCTCCTCCTACGCTTTCTGTGATCTAGATGATCAGAAAAAGAATTTGTATATTAATAAAAAAATAAAAATAAAAATAAAAAAAATATTTAGCTACGGAATGTAATTCCACAGGTAAAATTTTGTTTTCATCATTTCATTTGATTTAATTTTACAATAAACTTTAAAATTAAAAAAAAAAAATTCAATAAATTGTTTTGTTTAATAAAATATATATGTATATTTTTAATTTTTGAAAACATAGCACATGTAATTTTATTAACAAAACAATTAATTTAAAATTATTTTTTTTTAATTTCAAATTCATTTTCTTTATTAATAAATTAAAAGACGAAAATTTTAATAAATTGTTTTGTGAAATATATATGTACTTTGAAAAAAAATATAACACACACACACACATATATTTAACAATTCAATTAATTAATTAAAAAATAAAAAAATAAAAAATAAAAAAATTTGAACATAATAAAACAAACCAAAAATCAACGATGGTGGCCTTTTGATAAACTTTGAAACAATAAAACAAAAGCCAGGAAGTCCAACAATAACAAGGCTATATAGAGATAAGATCAGAGCTGCGATAGCAATGACACTGAGTGTAGAACGAGGAATAAAATTATGTCATCGTTGTAATGCAAATTTTCCTGTTGATACATCTGAAGGCCTTTTCATTATACATCTGCAAAACATCTTCGCAAAGATATGATCTTTGTTCTTGATGAGTTCGAGAATGAGATGCTTTATCTCACTTGATTCGATGCGAAGAACAAGCAATTGAATTCGATGCATATAGCAATTGTTGAACCTATTCCACCAGTAATTGATTTTTGTTGCTGAAGCAGAAGCCATGGAGACCAGTCTTGGCCTGGGCTCTCACCTTGCTCGTTGCAGAACTTGATAGTAAAACCAGCAGAGTGCCCTGTTTTCCTGTAGAATTGATGGAGAAGCGGATATGTTTTCTTGTAGAATTGATGGAGAATCCGATCTGTTTGCCTGTAGAATTGATGGAAAAGTGGATCAGGTTATTTGATGTGGTTGCTGGGAACTTTAACCTTTTTCAAGAGAATGATTTCAAATTGAAATCCAATTCATTGGTGGCAAGAAAAAACAAACTTGACTTGCTGGATTATTTTGATTCTGTAATCCCTTAAAATCCAACCACAAAAAATCATTTTATTCACCAGAAATCATTTTTCATTTCCAGAAAAATGCAACCTTTTTTGACGCGTGATTTTGAAACACGTTTTCTGATTGACTGAGAATGAATTTAAAAAAACGGAGACGTGGGTTTTTCTCAGAACAGGGTCAATTAAATAACCCAAAATAGTTTTCTCAATTTCCTAGCCGATTGAGAGAATTTCACGGATCTTTTGAACCCCATTTTGCAAATTACATAGAGAAACAGTTTTATTTTTTTAAAACACACAATGAACAGTTTGAATACGAAATGAAGAATTCGAGTTTAAATCAAAATTTGCTGTAGATTAATCCAAATAATGATTTCATGGGCAGATAGATCAGATATAAAATGTGCATATGTCTTTATATAATGCAACCATAGCACTTGGTGGGTTCATTTGTTTAGATCACTGAAATTTATTTCATCATTTTTTTTTGCTACCCATTCAAGAGGGAGGTTATCCATTTGAATGGTTTATCATTGTGCTGAGCCATTGTTCTATGAATCCCCTCATCTGATCCCAGTTATGGAGGAAGCACGCTAATGATCGGAAGTCAATCAACTTCAAAGCCCCGAGAGCTCGCAGTATTGCTGCCCACAGAGTGATTCTTCTGATGAAGAAATAGTTGTATTTGTTGAGAATGCAGCAAGATGATGGAGCTTGGTGAAATGAAGTCGCCTTCACCAAGTGGGCCCGCAAGCGAATTCTGGCGCAAAGTCTATTTTTAGACTATGTCTATTTTTAGACATATGGAGCATGGTTCGGGGATTCCAGTTTGAGATTCTTGGAGCATTGGTCATGTTGGTAAAAATAGACGAGACTCTATTTTTTAGGTCGAAGAGGTCGAAGGCTATTTTTAGACTGCCTCTCCTAAAAATAGGGAAGTCAAATATTATTTACCCTTAATAATATTTGAACTCTAAACAACAGTTTACTCTCTTGGAGCACTTCAGTTTGAGCTACGGATGTGGCACATGCAACTGCCAGAAGGAAATACGCTTTTCCTATGGGGTATTGAGCTCATGCATGGTTGACTTCAGTTAGGACTTCAGTGGCAGAAGTTTGGTGGAGTTAATGAGACAGATAGTGGAGTTGTGTTCTGTTTATTTTAGTTGAATTAGTTGAGATTAGTTTAACTAGCTAATCAATTAGTTATGAGTGGAGTGAATTAAATATTATTTAATTCATTAATTAGTAACTCATTATTCAACTCAAGAACACATCAGTTCACTACAGTGCATGATCAGTTCAGTGGAGACCAATGAAAGAGGTAGATGAAAGGGTAGAGTTAGCTATCAGTTGTGACTATACTGTTGCTATTTGCAACACACAAATAGGTGGAGTAAGCCCATGAGGATTGCGCAGTTCAGGCTGGTGGTTTATCTATATAAAGAGGCCATCCCATAGCATTGAAACACGCAATAGAGGCAAGGCAATTAGTGGTGAGTTTTGAACCAGTAACATGTTCAAAACCAAGCTAGTTGTGTGTAACTTCATGAGATAGTACTGAGTACTTGTGAGGAGTATTGTACTGAGTTTGTTACATGATTTCTCCATTATAATATACACAATAGCTGCGGGGTTTTTAGCTATAAGCTTTCCCCATACATACTGTGTTAATGTGTACGATGATTTGATGTGTTATCGCTTGATTTTATTTCCGCATGTGAGATGATCTGAGTTGATCTGAGTGGAAGAGATTATGTGTTGCATATAAATTCGAATTGTATGTGATCAGGATAGTCTCGGTGGATAATTAATCATTATTCAGCAAATTTCTACAGGATTTCCATCTACATAGCGAAATGTTGAACATTGATTGTTAAATTGTGTTTCTTTCGGAAGAGGCAACATAATGTTTCTGCATTGCAAAATTCATAAATGGCAATAGGGTTTATTTTTATTAAAAAAATTCTAAATTGCAAAATCTCTCACTACTTTTCCTTTTGTTGTCTTTATTGGATTTTCACAATACCAGTCCTTGTTCCTCACTTCTTTGGGTAGGTAACATTCTCTGTTGTGACGCTGATTGAGGTTTAATTATTAAGAAAATGTATTTGCCATAATTTTTTTTTTAATTATTAAAAAAAAAAAAATATATATATATATATATATATATATATATATATATATAACAAATTCTGGGAGGTATTGATTAATTTTGGACTGATGATGAAAAATTCATAGCTAACTTTCTGTTCAAGATTTTTAGCTACAGAAACTGTGCACGTTCCACAGCTAGGAAGCAATTCTGCAGCTGAGAAACCTCATTGTTCAAATCAGCCTAAATTTCTCATACGACATCAGATTTCAATGATTCAAGTGTCCTTGGAAAGATCTAGATAAGATCTACACAATGAGAAAGCCATCATTAGAGTTTGAAATGGTCAAGAATAAAGAAATTTTTGAAAGGATACAACATGTAACTTGAGGTACTAATTTCGACAACATGGAGTTGATCTATTTTTCATGTTCATCTCTTAAAAATAGAATTGTTATCGAAATCATGAATTGGACTGAATATAATGCTTTCAATTTTCCTTAAAAATCTGTTTCATTTGGCATTAACTCTCTTACGTATATATCAGAAAGGAATTGATCACTTCTTTTTGAACACACTCACGTTTTATGTTTTAGTGCCAAGTTTTTTTGTAGGTTTAGGATGATTGAATGATCAATAAGAAGATTAAATTGTGACGACAATTGGTCTTCAAAAGATCAATATCATGATAAACATAAGTTCAAGTCCATGTCCATATTCATCAAGACCATTACTCTTCCTCCCTTTTGAATTATAAATCCAACTAAGAACTTAAAATCAAGCCACAATTATTTTCCAAGCAAAAGTCAGTTGTTCATTTTCCTTCATTCACATACACTTTCCATTACTTTTTGTCTACTCCACAAATAAAAGCAAGAAGCTCACCTACATGCTTATTACCCATTTTCATTTTCCATTTTCCTTTTCCTATCATTTTCATTTTGAAGAGAAACCTTTCTTCAATGCAAATTATTAAGTCCATAGTGCTTTGAGTCTAAGTTCCTTGCAAAAACACCTTGAGGCTTGCATGCCTTAATGACAAGCCTTCTTGTCAACGAACAATGGGAATACATTAATGTCCTTTGTTCATCGGATCTTCTAGGTACTTAACACAACAACAAAATTATTCGTACCTAGCAAGATGTGTTTGGGCACCTTGACTCTCATTGTCATCAATGGTGGGAGTTCTCATGTTTACTAGTGGCATCCATTAATGGCCACTAAATCAACAATTTCCTGCTATGTTCGATATCAGAACATATATTCACATAGCAGGAATTGTGCCAATGAGTTTTGAAGACATGAAGACTATCATTTTCAGCATTTTGAAGAAAATCAAGAAGATATGTAGCTACAGAATCAGATGACAACAGTAGAATCGACATCATTTCACAGTAAATTCAGCGGTTTTAGTAGAAGAAATAAAAATACATCTTTACTCTTTTCTCCATAACTTGCACAACCACCTG
This sequence comes from Pinus albicaulis, assembly GCA_034641835.2. NCBI lineage: Eukaryota > Viridiplantae > Streptophyta > Pinopsida > Pinales > Pinaceae > Pinus > Pinus albicaulis. Next base: position 1,625,012,798 of record CM076582.1, on the reverse strand, counting down.
AAGAAGATTATGATTAGAATTTTGCAGCCACCACACATGCAGCTCATTCATTTTTAAAGGGTAAGTTAAGGTACGTCATTTTCTAACTTTTTACCGTATAATTCCTTGAAAAAATAGAATGATAATTTTTGGAAAAAACATTTCTCTTCCTCATTTCATAAAATTTACAATACCACCAATTGGGGGGAGACACATTCATATTCATATTTTTCCATGTTCATATCACATTCAGAAACCCACATACTTCCAAGAAATATTAACTATTACATTATTATTATGGGCATACAATAGCTTTTCAAAAGTACTCAAAAGATAATTGGATACAAACACAATCATGGTTGTCACACAAGAACCAACCATGATGTAATCCAATAAACATATACTTTGCAATAAAAATCAAATTATCATTATGCAAAGATCAAAGGTCAAAATTGAATGTAACAACAAAATATGATTGTGACACAAGAACCAACCATGTTGCAATTCAATTAAAACACTTTGCAGAAGTATGAAGTTATCAAATGATATCACGCAAAGTTAAGCCAAAGCTCAAGGATAAAAAAATAATTAATGTAATAGATTGCATGAGGACATGCAATAGCTTCAGTGGGGGGGTATGTTGAACCTTGAAATTGTCATTCACTTCCATTACATTTTCACTTATATTTCCATATTATCACCTTCACTCCACCTCCATTTCATTACATTTACCTTACTATTACCACTATTGGGATACATTTATGTTTTTCCAAACTTTATTAATTCTTAGCATTTTTAAGTGAATTTGTGGTTAAAAATTAGAAAATAATGTGCATATGCTTATACCTAACAAGTGGGATGAGATTGTTGCCATGTGTAGGTCAGAAGGAAGCTTCTAAAATACCTTTATGTGGCCTCCCAAAACCAAATTCGAATTTGAGTGGAGAGGATCATGGGAGCATGAGGATATGTGTCTCATTTCCTATTTGTATTGAAACTCTAAGAAGATAAGTGTCTTATAATTTCATATTTTGATTGTAACTCTAGAGATATAGGGAGAGATTCATGGACTCTCATTAATGAGATACCTTATCATATTTTTGTATAAATAGGGGAAGCTTTCTCTTATCAATATATATGTGAAAAATAGGAGAAGAAGAGAAAGAATTATAGAATATTTTGTAACAAGGTTGAGATGGAATGGGATGTAAAGCGAAGAGATATTGATGTAATGAGATTAGGAGTGTAGATTTCCATTATGTAAGTTGTGATTTTATCAATAAAGAAAGTTCTTTTCTATTATTGAGTTTCAGAATGTGAAGTTTTGCGAGTTGGAATGCTATTGGACAATGGAAGGGACCCCATCAGCCATGTGCATCCCTTTATAAATTTGTAAGATTAATTAGTTTGTTTTACTTGGATTCATGCAAATAGTTTAGTTTTCCATTGCAATTATTATTTTACAGAACACTGCAGTAAATGTAGAGGCTCATTTGTTGATCCGAAGGGCAAGGTTGAAGGAAGAAGAGATGAAAAACATGGATCCAGAGAAATCGACATCTCTAGAGGTAAAGCTTGACATGTTGGTAAGTACAGTGGAAGAGATGATGCAAAATAACACCACAAAGAATGAGAATAATATTCAAGCCCATGACTTGCTGATTGAAGAAGAATAGGTTGCTGATCCAAAACATTTTGTTTCTTATTCCAGTTGTCATAGTGATTGCTTTATAGATCACCTTGAAGAAGAGAGAGCTGTTGATTTGACATGTATGCTTGATGATGTGTTGTATACTGATGATTTTCCTCAGTTCAATCAGTATGATGATGATTATGTTCTCCAAACAGAAGCTAGCCTTGTAGACAAATAAACAACTGGTTTGTGGGAGGAGGAAGTTCACTTTAAGCAGCTTGAGTACAGTGATCAACCGATGCATATCAGCTATGACAATGATGAGGAAAGTGCAGCAAATTTTGAAGTAAGTGAAGGATATTTTCCTTTTTGTTTTGATTCGTTTCAGTTCATCAGAGACAACTTTCATACAATCAGAAATCAAATGTCAACAAGTCTTGATATAGATCATTTTGAGCACAATGAAAAGCTTGTTCAAGACTTCTCATATTCAGATTTTCAGCCCTCGAAAGCCATTGATTGTCAAGTTGCAGATGAGGACATGGAGGCTCTGTATGAAAATCCATTTCAGTAGCATAAAGAGAACTTAGAAGATAATCAACAAGATGCTCAGGAAACTTTGCAACAGGATCAAGATCTTAGTACAATGGAAAATGATGAAAGAGAAGATTTTGTTTCAGATCTGTCCATAGAAGAAGACGATATGCAGGAAAGTCAAGTTTTGATTTCAGAAGGTGATAAAATCAAGACAAATATTTCAGATCTAGATTCAGATTGTGATGATCAAGAATACCTTGTGTTGAATCCCATGAAGGAGAGCTCTGCTGTTGAGATCATCTGGAATGAAGAAGACAAAGTTATTGGTCCAAATGTTCTCAGTTCATTAGAACACAGCCTTCATGAGGAGGTAATCCAGTCAGTTCATGAAAAACAGAATGAGATTTTTGTTCGAGTAAGTGATAAATCTTCTTGCAATAATTCAGTGATAAATGATAATTTGATTGCCATGTCATATGAAGACAATTACTGTTTGAGAAAAATAAAACAAAAAGCATTATCTCCCTTGTTTGAAGATGAGATAGATCAACTCCTGAAAGGTCATGTTATAGCCCAAGCTAAAGCAGATTTGCAGTGCACACATGGTCAAGAAAGTGTTGGTGAAACTTCTTCCTCTTTTGAAGATGATGACGGTTTTGTAATTAGTTTTATAGATCAGCAAACAGATAATATTTTCTTTCATGAAGATGATAAGGTTGTCATGTTTGATAATCTTGAAGATTGTTTTCTGTTTAAGAATGGCCTAGACCATGAAGTTGAGGAATATGAGCTTGAGAGAGAGAATATGCCAGAATTTTTCATGGTCAAGGAACCTACAGCTAACACTCAGAAGGAGGAAGCCTATACCTCTCTGTGCCTTCCTATCACTCGACAATCAATTGTTCTTTCAGATCAGAATGAAGCGAGTAGTTGTATTTTTGCTGCTGGATCTCAAGACCAACTAGTGCTTCATTATTTTCAAGATCCCTTCGGCATTCTTCTGCAAGCATTAGAAAAGATAAATATTGCCTGGTTCATTATCATAAGCTTCGGTTGCAGTGGTTTTTTCGAATTACCTACAGGTTCATCGTTCCGCCTGCTCGAGAAAAGTGAGAGCAGAAATTTGGTATGTAGCCATCTGCTTGATTGGTTACATTGACATTTTGATATAGTTTGATGGTATATTGTCTTGTAAGAAACACAGGTGGTCATGTACTGCCATCAAGATTTAAGTTTTAAGTTCAGGTCTTAGTCATTTTGAGTTAGTTCGTTAAAGTCAAGTTTTTTTAGTCATTTCAGTTTGCATCGAGTTAGTTTGAGTCATATTTTCGGACAATAAATTAGTCAAAGGTCTTGTGTCGGTTTGTCAAATAATGGACTCCATAGCCCAATGGATGAAGGCACTGTCTATCTCTCCCAGAGATCTACCGTTCTTGGCACCTCCAAGGAGCCACCATCCCCATTGGAGCCAATGTTAGAGTCGGTCTTTACATCCCTCCGTCAGAGATCATTTTGCTTTTTGCATTTCATTTTTAGGTGTCTTTCTCGATTCCCTCAGTTTCATTCCACTAGGGGCATGCCATTATCTGACGGAAGGGCCTTGTCGTTTATCTCCCTCATGCCTTATCCTGCTGGCTCAGGTCTGTTCATCAAATCAATTTTAAGGTTATTTACAGTCCTGTCTAATGTCTAGGTCAGCAAAGAGTTATTTTAGTCACTAGGTCTAGGGTTCGGTCTTCAGAATGTTGAATAATGCCTGCAGGCCATGAGGATGTCTTCAATAAGTTTTCATTTCAGGATTGTCATCGTCAATAACGCTCAAGGATGTTTCTTCTTCAAAACTCTGTTTTGAAGAAGAAATCGTCAAATTAGTTGTTGTAATAAATATGTATTTTTAAAAGTTCTTCGCCATGAAGTACTTCAAATGCAGCCTCTGGTCATCCTTTGCTGAAGTCCACTGCCAATCATCCTTGCAAGCAGACAAAGAGTTTCATCATTCAAGTCCAAAAATTCAAAGGAGACAATAAAAGCAGAGTTTGCATTAAAAATGTGAAAATGCCTAAATTTTGAAGCATTACAAAAGTGGGTTGGTTAAAATAAAAAATTAAAATGCATTGATAAGATTTTTCCAAGTTCAAGTTTCATTTGCATACAAAGGTTATCACAGAGCAAAGAGGAATATCGTGGAGGGTGAAAAACTGTGTTAGAAGGCCGAATTGTGTTCAAAACAACCTTCACGGTGCATTGGGAGCAGGCGCAGTGCATAGGCACGACGTGGTGCACATAAGCATTTTCCACAGTGCAATTTTGCTCTGGCGCGGCACCTACAGCCCACGCGGCGCATTGGGTGTGCGCGCGGTGCACAGGGCTGACAGGCCAGTTTTTCACCGCCGCTTCATCAAAATTTCAAACTAAGTCAATCTCCTATGCTTCTTAACTGCAGGTGTGTCGTATCATTGTTTTTATTCATGAAGGAATACGTTTCACAAACTAGAGGTAAAGGAGGCATTGAGTTTCTTGTATCAGTGACTAATTAGATGATTGAGAAAAAATGTGCTGGTAAAAATGGTACGCAGGTCAATACAGCTAGTGGAAACTACATTTCTAAACTCTTAACTTTTATACCATCTTCTCAAATCATCAAACAAGAAAGGAGTTTTGCCAAGGTGTAAAACATGGCATGGGAAATGGCATTTTTTTGTTGTAAAAGTAAAACTGATTTCTTCAATTGAAAGCACGAACAAAATTGCAGCTGGGATCGTTCATTGACCATACAGTCTTCCCTTTATTAAAGGCGAAATTTTAGTTTAAAAGTTATTTTTATTAAAAAATGGTTTTTTCAAATGGTAAATGGAAGCGAATAGACCGAAAGCCAAAATTAAACGAAGAATATCTACCACAACAGAGAAATAGGAACAGATTTCCTATTTTGTCCTCAGTCACGATTTCATGGGATCCACGATACAATTTTTGCCTTTTAATTGGTCATTAGAGACATTCAAGTGGAACGATGTTCTGTCTTTAGAACAGATGAATGGCTCTTTTTCTATCTTCGTAATTTCAGTTGAAGCAGCTCCCTATTTTCATCGATCTGTTTTCCCACCTCTGAGTTTATTTATTGTATTGAAAATCATTTGTAAGGGGTTGAGTTCTGGGAAAAAGTGTGGAAGGAAAAATCAACACTTCACTGTACAGTTTTGGCAGAGAATTACTGAAATGATGCAGCTTTGATTCATGCGATTCATGTGGTGTGAGTTTGGCATATGTTTTTTCTTTCTGTTTCATATGTATCTCGTTATGTTTTACCGTTCATTCATAATCATTTCTAGTTGAATGCTTTTAAGTAAGAAAGGTAGAATCCAGTTTATTGCTCTGCCTTGGGAAAGCGTTCATGTTTCTGTATGTCTTCTTCTGTTGAAAAGGATTCATTATATATGCCCTTTTCAACCTCTCAACAGTCTTTCCACTCCATATTATTTCAAATTTGATTGCTAAGCTTCCTGCCTATCTTGCCTCATGAAACACTATGTGTCTTTGATTTAATTTCTCGGCTCATACTGTTCTTTGTCCCATACATTCCTGAAACCCAATCATTCATCAAAATACATCTTTCCTATTTATTTACTAGCCTAAAATCAGTATCCATTTTAAGTCATCTCAGACCCTATTGAGTATTTTACTGAGTTGACCCGGAGAGAGCCCTCTCTCACCATTACGTAAGACTATTACGGACTAAGCGTGGTTTGGTATTGAATCCCACAACTTCCTTGACCTAAGGTGGATATCGGCAATAACGGGATATCTATGCTTTCTATGTTTTTGTTTGTTTGTTATATATATATATATATATATATATATATATATATATATATATATATATATATATATATATATATATATATATATATATATATATATATATATATATATATATATATGATGGTTTATCCGAGATGCATTCTAGTTTAGAATATTGTTAGCTATGCGATCAACTGTTTGGTTTTTATTTCTTGGTACATGTGTGAATGTAATGTGATCAAACTGTCAGCTTAATCTTTTTGCACACAAATATTTTCTAAACATATGTGAATCTCGTACCTCAAATGCGTGGTTTAACTGTGACACCACTAACTGGGGATCAAGGTAGATATGCATATGGCGTATGCCCTGATTGAGGGCATTGCACATAAGTCCAATGACGACGTCATATTCTGCCTGATTGTTTGTCGCTAAGCGGATGCATACATCATTGGTATAGAATGGCGATCAGTTAGGGTGGTATATGACCCAGGTGGCTGCTGCTAAAATTTGTGACCATCACGATGCTCCATCAACGAATCCAAAGTAATGGTCGGGTTGATGATCCATTGTGACACTAGAGCTTATTTTGCGACAAGTCTTTTGGTCAAAAATTTAAAGTTTTTGGTCGTGTAGTTTCACTCTAGGGGTGGGCCTTCTTGGCCCTTATGGGTAGAATTTCTTGAGGTATAGGCCGTTGACAGAGTTGTTGAGGCATGTTCCGTCTGGCTCTGTCAAGATGTATGCCCCCTTGAGGAGACCTTTTTTTATGATGTAGGGTCCTTTCCACAAAGTTTCAAACTTTCCTGGCCCTAGGGCTTCTTTTGTGACATCTTAGCGGAGGACTAACTCTCCCTCAGTGAATGAACGAGGGTTGATGTGGCAGTCGAATGATGTTTTTACCTCTTTCTAGTGGGCCTCATTGTGTTGTAGCGATTTCCGTCGACTTCCATCGACGTAATCTAGTTGTACTAGGCATTTTTATAGGGGTTGGGTATCATCAAGGAGTTTGATGACGACATGTAAATTCGTAATCTCACATAAATTGATGCAAACACATATGGTACCCTACTTTTTCGTGATGAGAACAGGGTTGGAAACCTAAGATAGTTGGGCAACCTGAGTCTTGGTTCCGATACATGATGATATGAATTGTATATGGTATATCGTGTCATCAGCGTTTGGTGGGGGAGGAATTTCCATGATGGGATCTTGCGTGAATGCAAGGTTAGATTCCTCATTAGGCTAGGAACTTTCCAGAAGATGGAAGTTGTGCCTGGTACAGAGGTGCCTGAATTTTTCCATTAGTGGGCACACCTTTGGTTCATGGTTAGGGCCAGTGCAAATGGTGCACGATACCACTATGTTAACTGAGTATATTGTGTGGGAATCAACACTACTCTTCGTACCAGAAGTGGACGCTCGTAAGGGGTCAGACGTAGAGGAGAGGGTCCTCTACTGCCATTGCTAAGTTTTTGGCTTGGGTATGTTTAGCTCTCTTGGGGAGTGTAGACTTAACGCCGCTCTTACCGCTCTAATATTTGGGAGATAATCACATTTTATTGTATGACGAAAGTGTGAGAAAATCTGGCAATAGTTGTGAATGATTTTCTCTTGGTTAGAGAGATATCTTTACGGAAGGGAAGAGACTATGTGAAAACTGTTTGCAAGGTGGATCATTTTTTTTCACTGATTGACCCGATGGCCAATCATGTCGCATAGCCCGCATGTTATCCTAGGTTGAACTTGGGTCATGCTTGGTTGGCGCGCCTTCCTAACTTGCCCAATATGTCGCAATGGGTATGGAGTAGACTACTTGGGGTCGTTCTAACTTCCATGTTGGTTTTTAGGTTCCGGATTGATAAGGTCTTGATGTATTGTATCTAATAGATGTATCATGTCGATTAGAGGGCGTACTCGTGGGATATAGGTACAGTTTTGCTCATGGTGATTCCCCTGACATACCAGGAAAAACATCCTGGATATGGGGTTCCCGTCCTGCTCGTTTGATGACGTGACTGGGTACCAGTGGTGCAACGCTTCTAGGTCAGGGCAAGTGGCGACCACATGATTGGGCGTGTTAAAAAATGCACATGTTGGCTTTCTCCGCGAAGGGCAGTTGGGGGTGACTAAGGGTTCCATGACTGACTGCTTTTCAGATGACAGGAAGTGGATGGATCTACTCATCACATATGCTTGAGTTGTCGAGTTGTTCATGGATTCAGAGTCAGAGCCATCTTCTTAGGAGAGGTGAACTATGGCTAAGCGCAAACTAGCTAGTGCTAAGTGAAATCGAGGTATTTAATGGCACTATTCTAAAGTGTGATTGTCAGCACATAAAGGACATGTAAATTGTGTCACTCACAAATCAACATAGTATACGCGCTCTACTGGATACCACTTGTGGATGAGTTCCAGGGTCACATTCATCGCACAGTGCACGGCCTATGATAGGAGGGGGGAAGATGAACGACAGTCTTTCAGGTGACTTTCATTCCTCCTGTAGGTATAAAATGATGCGAGCTTCATCTCCAGTTGATTGGGTGGAGGGATCCTCTTGATAAGATTGCTCGATGGCATGTAAGGCGTCCCTATATCGTAGGATTTCTGGGCAATGATTCGTATAGTGCCCATAATTTCTACAGATAACGCATGCTTGATTGGTTCACAATGCCTTGCCTTGAATTTTAGTGGCAGGTTCCTTTTTACGAGAACTTGTTGCCGCGATGTCTACCATAGAGCTAAGGAGCGGTTTTAATCCATCCAGCTCTGGGCAGATGTGGGTAGGGTGGCCTACTAGGTCACATATGGCGCAAGGTTGTAACTCATGTTGCGTGGTGGGATATTCAACCTTATTCCATCTTTTATTGTAGTTCTTGGTTGTAATCATCGGTTTTACGATGGGAATTTCCTTCACAGGGATGTTTGCGACAATCTCCTGAACGGGTGGGGCCTCATCAGGACTAAGGGGGATTAACCATGTAGAGGTGATGTGTGTGGCTCCCGTTCCAGTAGGTGGGACCAGGTACCAAACTGGGATTGCGAAAGATACATTTGGTAACACCATGGTGGTCGAGACCTGTTAGGATACAAAACCAGCGGGGGGGATAGAGGAAAGAAGTTTGGGAGATGGCATAGGCTAGAGAGGCTACCGTAGCCGAGGACTTGGTGTCATTACTACTCGTCTCTGTCTCTTGGCTGGCTTTGGTGCTTTATGTGGACATCATGCACACTAAGGCTTCTGTGACAGTCGATGATGATTTTTGTATCACAGAGGGTCTCCTAGGAATGACCCAAGGATGGATGACAGTTTGAACAGGCCGGGGCCATATTCTTGGTACCGTGTAAGTGTCTCGATAGATGTTTCTACATAGGGTAGGATGACATCAATGTTTGTTAGGGGTCTCTTTTCGTGGTTTGTCAATTGGTCGACAGTAACGATGCGATCCTCATGGGGGAACATCATAGCTCAGAAGACAGAGGAGGCTCTGGCTGACATGGCATACATATAACTCTAGCCAAGGAGTATATTGTAATCCAGTTGAGCATCCAAGACTTCAATGTCTATAAGGAATTTCTTTCTGGCTAAGCAGATATAGACGTTTTGGTAGAGGCTGATGGGAGTTGAAGGGCACCCATCGTGTGCTCTAAGCGTGATGTCTGATGGCTTTAGCTCAAGAGACCATAACTTATGCCAGACGTTCTTGGACATGACGCATGTGGATGCACCCTCGTAAATGATACATCGGTGGATGGTGATGTTATAAACTGACACCAGTATCTGGAAGGCGACCATTGAAGGAATCCTAGGGGTGGATTTATCTAAATCGAAAGTCATTAGGTGCGAATTGGCAAGTTCGATGGTACCTAATGCAAAAAGTAAGGCTTTCATTTGTTTTGGGCATGGTTGTAATACTTCCAAATCTGACATGGTGGCGGGAGATTGGGCTAAATCGTCCACAATGCTATAGTTATGGGCTGCTTTGGAATGGTTTCCTACCTGCTTAGTTGGTCCCTTAGCCATATTTTTCAAAGGTTTAATAGGTATTTTTGATATGGTCAAAGGTGTTGTGGGTGCACTTGTACTAGCCCCTGACGAATTGGTGTATGGTGGGATATCGTAGTTTTGGTTCCGTGTTTAAAAAAACATCTCTTCGCCAGTCATGTATATTTCATGGTTGTTTTTTCTGGAATCGTCGGGAGTTGTTTACTGTTTTTGAGTGCTAACTATCCCTTGATGGGGGAAAGGCTCTTACATGACAGTTGTCTGTTGTGAGGATCCCCCTTTTCCACGGTTACCTTGAAGCTTCTTCAGCTCAGGGAGATCGGGACAATGGCTAGTGTAATGACCGTACTCACCACAAATTGAAAAAGAGTGGTTGGTCCAAAGATTCGCCCTCTTGTTTTGACCTTGGGAGTTTCATGGCTCCTGGTTTTGATTTCGGTTGGATTTTCATCCAGGCTGAGATCTTAGAGGGCATTGTTGGTTGTTCCCCCCCTGTCCAAGATTTCCCTTTGGCTTGTTTTCCCCTTTTTTCTTTTCCGCGTTAGGAGGATAGCTCAGATTCTCCTAATTTTATGGTTGGCGCGGTTGTGGTTGGGAAGGTTGCACAAAGTTAACCTGTGCATTATTTTGCATGGGTGGGTTTTATGCTTGGGACTGGGCGTATTGCGGTCCTTGTCCCTGGTTTATGAATGGTTGTTGGGGGGGAGCTCTTCCGTCAGCATGTCTAGCTGCGTACTGGGTCCCCTGAGCCGGAGGATATGGAGCTCCCTACTGATGGTGGTATGACGAAGCCCTATTGGTCATGTTTTGCGAAGATGCATGATGACTCCGATAGCCGAGTTGCGGTATATTCTGGTTAGAATCATATACGTAACCGAGGTATTGAACGTTGCTACTTAGGTGATTTTTGGTTAATGACCCGATCAAACTGTATGCGGAGTTTTACGTTCCTGGAAATTATTTGTAAGTTTTCAGGCGCAGGGCGTTAGGCAAGATATTGCAAATATATCCTGACTACATATAGATCAACTCAAGCTGTTGGGCCTTGCTGATGGCATCCTCTTCGGATATGGGATTTTGCATTGCCATGTCCTTTGAAATCTCTGCGGTGAGAATTTTTAGGAAAAAACTTAACAAGACTCGATCGTCGAGTTTGTCTTTGCACAAAATACGATGTCGCCACCATTTGTGGAGATGGTCTGAGATATGGACGGTGTGTGTCTGCCTAAAGTGGGTCAGTAATTCCATCTCAGAATCATGGTGGATGGGTAAATGAAAATAGGTAAGGAACACAGTAGCGAGGGCGCTAAAAGTTCCATGTGTAGTAGTTGGTTTCTCTACATACCATTTCGCGGCTACCCCAGTTAGGGTGCGTTGAAATAACCTCATTCGAATAGTATTGTCAACGATGTTATTCAATGAACACCAAAGGTGAAAAGTCACAACATGATTTCCAGGGTCTTCCGCTTTCTTCCCTTCTAACTTTGGGATGTCCTAAGGGAGCTTCGTGGGCATGGGTGGCCATGTAGGGTTGTGTGCAATAGGGTCGTTTGTTAACTTGATTCAATCTGGTAAGTTTAACGAAGCTAAGAAAGGTGATTGTGAGTTGGTAGCCAATGCACACTGTGAAGACACAGTGTTTTGGTTAGGTATGGGGTTTTCCTGTGACATACCCGGCTGTGAATTAACCTGGCTTCCCGAATGGGTAGCACTCCTCTGCCCACTAGGGGTTGTGGGAGGAGTGGAATGTGGCGACCCTATGGGGGTGCCCACTAGTGTGGTGTTGGGTGACCAGCAAGGGTTCCCAACTAAGGATGCCCCAATAAATGATGAAACAATAAGGGTGGAAGTGTTTCGTCTTTGATGCCTAAATGGAAAAAGACCTGGAACCCCTCCCGGTAATGGGGTGACGTCCAAAATACGTCTAGATCGACGAGGTCCCGTTGGGTCCATTCTGGCGTCAACTAGGTATGGTTTTGGAAATATTTGAGAGGATAGAGATTATAATCAAAGAAAAAATCCGATCGCATACATAAAACAAAGCAAAAATAAAAGATAAATTCTCCCTGTAGATTAATCCTATGTGATTAGTCAATCAAAAAATATAGTTTTTGTTGTTTTTTCATATGATAATCAAATCCTAGAAGACCTAATCGTACTCACATGCTCAAATGTAACTGAGCCTTGAGAAGATATCTTGTGAATGTTGGCACAACGTCTTGAAAGAACTAGCGACACCCTAAGTCACCCGAAGAAAATCAACCAAGGTAAGGGTACAGGATATAATGATGCATGCACCGTCACCTATAGGGAATGATGCCTTAGTTTTGGCCACTAAGCACCATCATCCCACATGAGCATTTGAGTCTTGAGATTCTTGGTAATTCAGCTAACAGTACCGAGTGTTAGAAGATTCAGGTAGCCCTGAATAATACCGCATGCATTGGGCCTAAGCTTAACCCCCTCTGAATCAGATCTCTATGGCACTCGGGTTTTCTTTGCTGTGGGCACATAGACGGATTTAAAAGTTCCCTAAAAATTCAACTTCTACGTTTCAAGATGTAAACTGACCAAGGTGGCTTATTGGATGCCTACCCCCTTGGTCCTAACTTAAACTATAAATTCTCTTGTGGCCCCTATGGGGAGAGTTTAATGAGTTTAGTTAAGTTAGTTTTAAGGTGGATTTGATTCACTTAAGGTGTGAAAGTGTGTGATAAAGAGGTGAAAAATCGCATATTTTTAACATGTGGATATGCGGTGATGCTTTTCAAATCCCCTATTAAGCTACATTTTGTTGTTCCTTGCTCAAAAGCAAAACATGTGCAGATATGGGCCGCTTACAATGTTGCCTATTTAATCTAAATGATCAACTAAAGGGAGATGTCAAATTATCAGCAGAGAGCATTCATATTCTTGCCTAGGATCACCCAAGGGTACAAAGGCAAAATTGATTACTTGCTCTCTAAGGATAATTAAATCCTAGTCCCGAATCCGAGTGCCAAAAAATTGAACTAAAATTAATGACATTTAACTAGGAAAAATGAAAAAATTTTAGCTAAGCATGTGTGGACTAGGGCCACTTACTTTGGCTAATTACCTATGTGTTTTTGGTGTCTAAATTCGCAAAACATAAATTACTTTAGAGTGAAATTTAATTTCCCCCTACTTAAACTATGTGTTCACTTTGTGAAAATAAACTTTGAAATTTTAAAACACCTAGAACTATTATATGCAACCAAGTGTGAGTTTTAACAAGTCATGGGAAACCTCACACAGTGCTAGCATATTTCTTATGGGCTTCCAGTCACTTTACAAATAGGAAATGAAGGGAAATAGAAGAAATTTTATGCCTCTGGTTTCCACGCACAAAAGACTCACAGAGGCACGCAGTCTGCACACATGCCATTGCTCAACGTGCACAGTCGAGCGTGTCTGTCTGTGTAAAAGCCATGCTAATTTCCTGCAACAAATTTTTTGGAGCTTCTGAGCTTCGGTCTCTCACTGAGGGTGATCAAGTAGAGAAGAAGAGAAAAGGGGTTTTTCAAGCCAAACTCCAGTGCAAAGAAAGAGGTCTCTGCAAAAGGCACAACCACATTAGCTAGGAAGTAAAATTAGTGGAGTCGAAAATCTTGTGTTGGTGGATTTGGTGCACGAGTGTATCAATCCACACTTGCTTAAGAGGAGTGGTTGTTTCCTCTTAAGTTCTTGGTCACAGAAATATAAATAAGAGAGTTAGCAGGTTAGTGAACATGTCATAAAACAAAACATACTAGATAATGAAATAGCATGCATATGTGGAGAGAAAACAAAAGCTAAACTAAACAAATAACACGAAAGCTCATATAGAGTCAAACAACACAATAATACCACTGGTGGGGTCTATTTCTACTCTTATTGTGTGATATTAGGAATAAAAGGTAGAACATTTACACACTTGCCAAGTGGCCCTTAGAACCAGGGAGTTCTAAGAGTTGATGCAAGGACATTTTTACCTCTGAGTTGCCTTGGTGCAAGGTCCCTCTCTCTACTCCAAAGGATTGGAGTTGTTGGGTGGCCAAAAACTGAATCCCTTCTCTACTTCTGCTCCAGATCACACACTGTTGGATTGCTTGGAAGCAATTTTGGCTAGCATAACAATGTGCTCTCCCTTGTTCATCTCTTGGTTGCCTTTTATAGACGAATTCAAACTCTCCTTACTCTCTTGGTAAATTGATGGATGGTGACCCAAGAGAGGGGGATGATTCCATTGTGTGCCACATTATTCCATTATGTGATCCCTTAAGGTCATAAGGAGGTTTGGGCGGCCTCAACTGTGGGATAAATTTCCTGGAGTGTGCCTTGTGGTCTTGGAAAGTGACTTCCGCCACTCTTAGGTCCGCGTGGATTTTTGAGGGAAATTTGTGCCTATCGAAGAAAAATACGTGCGAAGGCGCATTCTGCTAGTTTCTTGAGTGAAAAATTTGATTTTTTTCTGCACCTTAGATATTTTTTAAATTCTTCATATTCTCTAATGTGTGTCAGCCCTATAAATCCTTCTGCCTGACATTTAATAATGTCATCTTTACTTGTCCAATTTTCCGGTGATAACACTTGGGTCCACGAATTAACTGCGTTTCTACTTGGCCCCTTGGCTTTCACACTTGTTGTGCTACCCTCTTGACCTCTTGGCCCCACAAGAGATGTGTTGTCCACATTAGCTCTAGAAAAGTGGCTTTATTCTAACTGTTGGGTTTATGGGTCCCTTCACCCTTTTATTTACCTACTGAACTTAAGAAAAAAAAAATTGGAAAAAATTAATATTTCTAATTAGTTGTTAGATAATTAGGAATATTACAGTATGCTTGCAAGTTCAGGTAGCACAGCCAAGGAGAACTTCACCAACACCTTCAGCTTCATCTCTCACCCTTCATCAATCCTATGTTCATCAAAAACACTATCAGCCCTGTTTTCATATTTTTCATCCCTACACCGTGAGCAAACCATAGTGGTGCAAGACAAGCCTCCCAAGAGGTTCTGATATTTTCCAAGGGGTGGGCCACCTTCCACTCATCTAAAACTACCTTCACTCCACCTTCCCTACCCTTTTCACACCCATTTTTGGCCTCAAATTTCCCTCAGACTGTTTCCTGTAGCAATTTAGGACTTTCCTGTAGCACTATAGGAAACCTACTTGAACCAGTATTAGTGGGCCCATCCTTAAGCCCATAAATCACCGTCCACATCCTCTAGACCTTCCAAAACCACCCATACACCTTCAACCTTGTACCCATGTGTTCAAGCCTTCCATAGGCCACCTCATCGCTTTCTTCTCCTAACTGCAAAACAACACATTTACAAGCATAGTTAGCTCATGATTAGTTGCATGATTAAAATGATAGATAGAGCATAGAGTGAGTAGAGTGTGTTTAGCCATTTGGTCCAACAAAGTATGATCATGTTAGTTTCCTTTATGAAATTTCAATTCAACAATTTACTTCATGCAAGATGCCTAGTTTTCTTTCATTTCTTATCATAGCTTAATGTGTAGATTTATTTCGTTACAGAGTAGTTAGATGTACTTGCTTGATGTAGTGTAGTTCTATGCTTGCTGATAGCGCAATGGATTTGAATCATTTTTAACCCTTGGCCTAAATTCAGAAGTGTGACAAACTTCATCTAGAAACCCTAGAAGTGGTACCCTTTCGTAAAGCTCAGAAGAGGATGACATGAGCATAATGGATCTGTTGTGTATATAGCATTGTCACCTCCAAGTTTTTACGGAATCCGGGTTGATAAACTAAAGTGGGGAAACCTCTGGGAGTTGCAGCATCCTTGGTGAAATACTGGGGCTCACCAAGGACCAAACATTATTCTATTACATGATCAAAAGATTTACAATACTTACATGTGGATGTAGGATTTTAAAAATCTTGTGCGAAGTGTCCTGCTTCGCCACAATTGTAATATATGAGTTGGACACGTCCTCGACCAGTGCCTCCTCCTTGTCCTTGTCCTCATCCTCTGAATCCTCCACGACCAGCATCCTGACCTTGATCCTCATGTGCACATCCCTGAAATTGCATTTTATAAGCTCTTGCACTTTGTTCTATCATCAAATCATAATGGCAACAATTCTTCTCATCATGCCCCACCGAGCTACAGAAGTTATAAAATAGATTTTTATGGGTCTACACATACTTCTAAAACAAACAACATTATTCCATGTGATGTTGAATTGCAATTTTTCATATGTCACACCATGCACTTGATCCCGTGTTCAATGGATTAGAACCTCCACTATTTATGTATTCTTTGAATACAGGGCATTGATCCTTATAGTGGCCTTCTGCCTTAAAACTTTATGCACCATACTTTTGATCTAATTTTTGACCTGACTTCCTTACCCTTCTTTAGATCTTATAGCTCCAAATGTATTGTTGTTATTTTTTTCTGAATCTGTTGTACTCTTGTGTCAGTATATCCCATCAGCGAAGCTTCCAGCTTCATCACAATTTCTAGAGCTTCGACCTGTGTTGATATCTTTTTCTATGTCAAAGGTAGCCTGATATGTGGCAATAGCGTAGCTATAAACCACTCCTTATGTTTTTCCTCAGGAATCGTAAATATTACTTGTCCCATTATCATTTCGAACCTTTTATCCAATTCCCAAACAAATTCATTGTTTGATCTCCTTTAGCTTAGTAATACACCACGACTGCGATTTTGGCTTCTTAAATTCTGTAGTCAGTGCTTTCTTTGTATCATCCAATGAAGCACCCTCATTCTTCATGGAATAATTTATACACCATGTAATCGCTCTCTCTTGCAGCACGGTGCCAATCTGCGCCTTCTTTATATCTTCGACTGTGATCTATCTTGCTTTCCATACTACTTCAAAAACAAACTAAAATTGCTCAGGATCCTATGATTTCAGTCCTCTAAATATCTGTAGCTTGTTATCATCATCCATGTTTCTTGGGCATGGTGGAGGTGGAGGTGGGGGTGGAGGGAAAGTTTAGGGAGGTGGATGGAGGGTGAGTGGTGTTGCAGAATGGGGAATCCCAAAGGTACCTTGATTATTCTCAACATCTAATAGTGACACGCCTATAGGGTTTATGCGGTTACTTCCTTCTTCTTCACTCTCAGATCCACTCAACAACGGACTGCCATCAATCTCAATGAAGTTTTCACGATCTACTATGTATTTTTTTCCACTTTGTGTAGACCCAAACATTAATATTATTGCAGTCGTAGTACGCCCATTTCACATAAAATAATTTTAATCCACAACTTCAGAGAATTTATATAATTACCTTGCGGACCCTTGAAAAAGATTTTATCATCTTCGTTGTAAGATACATAAGTGTCTATTGTGAACTCAGTACTAGATCCTCCCAAAATACTGTCAATCCAAAAATCAACAACTCTTGATATGTTTTTATCAGTCGCCTTGAGTCGTTGTAACAATTCAGGGCTCCACGCAGTAGGTTCCTAGTTCTTAAAATAGGTCCTGTTCTTAGTTAGCCTTGATAAACATTGATGCAGTTCATTACCAAGTGTCGCGAAGAAAATCTCGTGTTGTTCTCTGAAAAGATACCTCTGCAACCAAACTTCAGTCAACAATTGCGGATTTCAATTTTCTTGAACTACGAACTCTCATTCTTTCAAATCTAACCAATCTTGTATTTCGTTCCTTGTCAGATGCCACATCCACATATCCCTTAATTAGATCCTAGTCCCGACAACAGAACCATTTTTTGGCTCAAAGGGTTCTCGACCTAGGTTCAGAGTTAGTTGCGCACCAAAAAAACCCTTTACTACCGACCCTTTCGGCAACGACCTACTGCACAGATCACAATGTCACCCAAGGAAATATTGGGGGATGTCAGAACCAAGTTTTTGAATCCAGAGGGATACTGGAGTGTGGATCTATTGCTAAACTTCTATTTATGCTTATTCTGAATTGCGCGGAGGCATATATTTATTTTAACATTTTATACTTCATCCATCACTTAATACTAGTGCGCACTGCACCTTTATCATCAAAACACAGCATAAAGCATACAAATAACTTCACAACACAGATACTAAGAAAATACACAGACAAACACAATGATTCTTCCAAAACTCAGCTTCTTTTATTATGATAAAGCTCTTTGATACATATAACTTCTTTGACATGTGCACAAAGCTACAGACTCTTCAAGACCCCCGTGCACACAGCTGCAAAGCCTTCCCTTAAGACCCAAAACAGACTAAAGAGAGATAATCCAAGTTCTTGTGCTCATCAACTATCACAATTTCTTCTTTGACACAATATTACATTTGTTTATATAGCCTTTACATCTTACAAAACCATGGTTCACATACCATGGGCGGATAAAAACTAACAAATAAACCCAAACCCTTTACAAAAGGAAGGGCTTTGACCTGGCCTGAAGCCCCAAACTTTCGCATGGTAGATTCATTTTGGCTGGATCGCGCACTCTACTCCTTGATTTGTGGAGTCTTTTGCCCAAAAATATACCAAAAATAGACCAAATTAGCCATGCGTGACAAAGAGTATAACTACTTTTGAAATAAATCTCAACCTTTCATTTTGTGAATATTACTAAAAATATTCTTGAATATTCCATAGAGATTAAATCCCTGACATCCATTAATAATTATTGATATAATTAAATTAAAATTCAAAAGATATTTTTTCAAAATAAATATACCTATAATCTTAATAAAAAATATAACCAACTACTACACAATAAAAAAAAAAAAATTAAAAATAAAACAATTTTGACAAAAAAAACAACTCAGTCAATAATTATACTTTTATTACTATTAAATTATATTATATTTATTGATTTAAAATAATCAAAAAAATAAAATAAAATAAAAATTACAATTATTTTATTAATTAATAAAAATCGTAATATATGGAAACTATAGCTCCGCAAAAAATTCAACGTACATTTCAACTATAACTTCCAATCCATAAGTACAAAACACAACAATTTAAATCCTTTATTATCAAATATGACATCAAATAAATTGATAGGTAGCTTTAATATGCAAGGATAGCGTTGTACCTTGCAATTATTTAAGTTTAAGATGTGTATTGAGCTATGTCGCATCCCATGTTTAGAAAATAACACAAGAACCATGTGACTAGATTTTATTTTTCCTAGGAGTTGTTTTTAGTGCGATTTTTTAGAGTTTCTAGTGCTGGAATTCGGTGAAAAAAATTGAGGCAAAATTTTGATTTTTGTTATTTAAACTAGTTTTTTTTACTGTAAATATAGATTCAGCACCCTAAAAAACTCCTAAGACACTTTGATTGTGCAAGTTACCTATTGTAGCTCCTAGAGACAGCCTTGAGTTTTATAAAGACCAGTGCCTAGGACATCTTAAATGCAAGGAGCATATGACTCAACTGACTGTAGTTGGAAATGTTTGACTGTCATGCAACTATCACTCAGATGAATGGTTTTAATAAGGGTGGAACCAAGACCCCAAAGTTAAACACAACAACTAGGAAAACTATAGAAACTGAGTACAAACTACAATAAGTAAATGCATCATACAACTTTAAAATAGAATGTTGTAAAAGGGGGCCGACTTCTAAAATGAATACACAGATATCAAGTTATATATGAGTGATGACTATGGTAGAAGATGGAGTAAGATATCAACTATAACCGGGCTCATCCAAGGATAAGAATCCATATATACTCGGCTTATTCAGAGATAAGAATCCATATATCTGGGCTCGTTCAAAGATAAGAATCCATTGTAGTTAGTATTGAAAGAATGACGGAAGAGATAGAAAATGAAACAAAGTATCATGCCTGAGCCATATTTAAAGCGTTGTAGATGAGTAAATATGAGTATCTGCTATGATAAATTCACATTTAAGCATGGGAGAACTCACATTCTAGAGCATTAGATAGAAGAAATGTAGAGAGATACGAAATGAAAATTTGTATTAAAAACATGGAGAAGAGTTACAAATTTTGAATCATCTAGAGCGGAATCCCCAATTCCAACAAAAATTCTTATTACTAAGTCCCTATAGGATCTTCAAACATCCACTATCGAAATTCATACAAAATACATACAGAATACTCAAGCTAGTGAGTCCTTTGGAAAATCTGGAACCTTTTGTTAGTGTTTTTTTCCTGTTTTTATAACCTCTGATTCCTATTTGCGAGAAGATATTTTGGGAAAATATCCTCCCCACATGCTTGTATACTGTTTCAGGTCTAAATCAAAAACAAAAATAATGATGAGGTAGAACTGCCTCTCATCATCTTACAACGTAGGCCTAAAGCCATTTCTAATTGAAATGTAAACAATTTACTAACTGAAAGTAAAAACTGCAGGAGTGAAATAAGGATTTCACCCGAAATGAAAAAGTGAAAAGGACATAAGGTAAAAAGGCGACACAGGCCCACTCATGAATTATCATTGTTGTTTGATGAGGCAGAGCCACTGCTGCTGCTGGCAAAGGTGATATTGTTAGTCGTGGGAAGGATTAGCCTTCTGCACTGGAGAATGTGGTACTGCTAGTAGTGGATGAGTTGGCCTTCTGCGCTGAAGGGTCTTATAGAATAGCCAATGGTCATGATCCATTGACTTGGACGTGGAATTGACCCTCTGCATCATTTTTCTCTGCTCCCTGGGCATGGAGGATCGTCATCCTCGGTCTCAAGCCGCTATGATTAGCTATGAGACGGTCTATGTACTTAAAATGCCATGGAAACCTGCACAGACAGCAAACCAATTAAATAAATCCTGCAATGAGGGGTAGACTGCTTTAGAAGGCTCAGGTGAAGGCAGAAGAGTGGTGCAGAGGCAGGGAATGCAGCGGAAGCGTTTCTATGGTGAAAACAGAGTTAAGATATGATTTGACGCAAAGTTGTGCAAAAGGTGGTTTTCGTGCTGGTGGGGGGGCGGTAAGCGGTAATAAGAGAAATGAACGCGATACAGTTAGGTGGGCGACGCGTGTCCTCACAAAACCTCCCATTTCGCGTTGAATTTAGGTGTTAAATTATTTTGGTGGATTGGGCGCGAAAATAGTTCTAGACCGTCAGATCTGGGAGATCGACGACTGGGATCAAACGCATAGGGAGAAAGGATGTGCGAGAGGAAGGAAGGTGGGAGCTGGTGGATGACATCATCAGTTTTAGCGAAAAGCTATTGGGCGGAGTTGAAAAGAGGGGATTAATGGGAGCCGTTGGATCGTGAGGATCAACGGTCGGGATATGGCGATGAAGGAGAATGGAAAGGGCAGGGTTGAAAATGTGGGAGTAATATGGGTCGTTGGATCTGGAGAAATGGACGGCTGCGATTGAATCGGGGGCTTCACATATCAGAGATCCAGACAGATGGGAGGAGGAAACGCAGAGGGAGCGATTGCGATATGCCGATGGAGCGAGAGCCGTTGGATTATGGACGAGATCAACGGTGGAGATGCGATTGGGAAATCGCATCGGCAGGGGGAAAAGGTTTGGGAAGTGGAAATGTGAATCACCAAAGTACGATGCCGATGGGGAAGGCGAAGTGCGATGGAGCGAGGACCATTGGATCTGGGAGAGATCAACGGCCAGGATTCCATCGGTGGGGGATGATCATTGGCGGAGAAGGGAAGGCAGAAGGAAAAGGGCGAACCCCGATGTGATGCGCCGATGTGATGGCCGTCGGATCTTGGGGAATGGACGCTCCATATCTTATCGGAGGATCGGCCATCGGTGAAACAGAAAACTTGGAAGCGGGAACATGGAAAGAGCGATGTGCGATCGCCGATGGGCTTAGCACTCGGTCACGGGGCCCGGTCTCATGACGGAAAAGGGGCTCCGGCTTAAGTGAAAGGGGCTTAAGGCCTGATATTTAAAAATGAAGGATTTGGACTAAAAATGAAGAATTTTGAAGGATTTTGAGGGTTTCGATAGGGGTGAAAAAATGGATTTAAACCTGAATAAAGGGATTTTATTAGGTTTAAAGGGGATTTGATGGGGAATGAAGGGTAAATGAAGGTCATAGAGGGGAAAATGGGGGGAAATGAAAGACACATTTTGAAATAGAGAAATGATGAGGATTATGAGTTTGAAGGAAGTTTTCTTTATGAGGATCCTTATCTTTAGACATCCTAGCTCGGTGAGGGATTTCATAACAACATTACCCATCAAATTTCTGTTTTCAATGAATTCTTGTCGGATTTTAAAGAAATTAGACCGGAAAAATCCACCAAAAAAACCTTTAAAAAGTCACACTAAAGACTACTCCTTTTTCCTATGCTTGCATTGATAAATTATTCCCACGCAAGCCGTGATATTAAATATTTTAGGTCCATTCACATGTCGCGTGAAATCCATAGTAAGGTCAACGCTTATATGCCTCTCAAGGTCTAAGTAGTATCCCACGGGGTAATTCCCCCTCTTCTTCACACCATGGGGATGGGGACATTTGAAAAACATTTTCCACATTGTTGACGGGAGGAAATTTGGAGAAATGTAAGGAAAGTTTCTTTAGTGTAGTGATGTTTAAGTGCTAACTTTCTAAGAGAGATATTTGAATGTTTTTTTATCAGTCAGATACATTGAATCTTATGATTTAGCAAGAGCTGAGACCCCACGGAAGAGGGGGAGCCTACTCCTTGAGCCGAGATCATAGAAGGCCATATACTCAATGGGATTTGAACCTTGGTCTCGTTGGTTTCACCCAGCAAAACCTATTGTTAAACCACAAATTATTAATTAACAAACTAGAATACAAATAATGAATATAATGTTAAGGAGTCTAAGATTGTGGTAATTAATTGTCTATCGTTTTAGATAAATGTTTAAATTATTATTAGTATTTTTAAGAGGTTTGAAAGTGGTTGTAATCTCATTTCAATCTTATTATATTTCATATGGAGAAACTGAAATTATACATCCTATTCAAAATTCATTAGACTTAACAATTTTCAATAAACTTAATAATTTTTAGGATTGATAACATTATTACATTTCCACTATACAGTGATGAATTTGTATGCGATGTATTATTATTGTTAAGATTTTTTCATTATTATTTTTATATTTTATGATTTTAGAGATATGGACCTTTATGTTAGGGACTTCAATGTCGCTTGTCACCTTGAATTTTCCTAATTTTTCGAATGCTCTCAGATGTTTCCCTTATATGTCTATGATATCTTGCTCCCTTATCCCAAAAACTTGGTGAAATATAAGGTCTAAAATGTTCACAGGTTTCTCTTATATGTCTATAATGCCATGCTCCCTTATCCCCAAAACTTGGTGAAATATAAGGTCTAAAATGTTCAAATTTAAATTTGGTATCGTTGATTTGAAAAATACATTTAAAAAATAGAATGAGTCAATTAAATAGTTTGGCCCATTTTATTTTAATTTATTTATTTTTAAATTTTGATTCGATTAATTTAAAATTAGTGCAAAATATTTAACTTTTTACTAATTAAATAAAATAAAAAATTTAATGAAAAATTATTAATCTAAAAAACTTATTAAACTCAGGAAAACCAATTATTTATTAAACTCGGAGAAAACCAATTATTTAGTAATTGACTTACACATCAAATACGTATCTTAATTGAGTCAATGCAAATTGGTAACCAATCACACTAAGTGAGTCCATGCAAATTGCTAACCCAACACACTGTGTGAACAAATATTTAAATGGAAATGTCTTTGGATTGGATGTTCCAAGCTAATAATGAAACCTCACCTTATAAATATGCATATGGTTCAATCTATACAAGTTGTTGAAAAGCAATGTGTAGCTAAATATATGACCTTTGAAGATTTTTTTATGGAATCTTTTGTGATGAGCTACCAAATTATAATGAGACGGGGACCTTCCAAATCATGTACCCAGCCTTTTAAATCAAATCAAACATACTTTTTTTTAATAAAAATACTTATTAAAGGGTTGAAATTGGGACCTTCTAAATCGTAATTCATAATTTGAAGATCTTTTAGGCCATGTGAGATTTTTTTAAAATAGATTTCAAGCTACAATGAAGAAAATAATTTATAATATGACCTTTTGAGGTCACGTGATGAGTTTTTTAAATATATTTTTTCTTTTCGTTTCTTATTTTATTTTAATTTTATTTAAAAAAAAAACCAATTATTTTTATTAATAGAAAATAGTTTAAGAGTTTATATAAAATAAAAGTATTTCTTAAATTAAATTCAACCATGTTCTCCATTATAAAAATATGTATCATCCTTACCTGTAAACAGATTATGGTCGCTAATGATCAAAGGTTAAATACCACAAACATGTTTATCATAGTAAAGTACTACATAATAAAGATCATCATCAAAATATATTTTTAGTGAAAATACTTATAAACAAAAAACATGAAAATTTCGCATAGAAATACTTCACGAGCATGTTTCAAAGACTAATTGATGCATATCATTCCCAGAGTCCATTGCCTTGCCCTCACAAAAGGTAGTGTAAAATATGCACCCCAGATGTTTGTGAAACCCTCTTTTGGATAGCTCATTGACCACTGAATTCTGTGCACCATATATGTGGGAAAAACATAGATCCAAAAATTCATCCTGAATCTCTTTAATACACTCCATCCAGTTGGTTAGTTTGCAGGGTCTGAAAGTTGTATGTCCCTGTATCCTGTCAATGGCCACCTCTGAATCGTCGAATATCACCATTTTGTTAATAGAGCCATCTTGTGCAACGTACTACACCCCAAAGGGAAAGGATCTCTACATGAGTGTTAGTATCGTATCCACAATTCCACATAAAATGAAAATAAAATGTAAGATGGATAACAATGTATACCCCACATCCACAATTCCCATTATTGGTCACCCCATCAAAAAAACCAACATGGAATCTGTCCCAAAGATTAAAGAGATGGATTTGTCTCTCATGCTTCCAATTTTTTAGCGGGTCATACTCATTGAAGAAAGTTTTAATAGAAAAAAATCATTGTCATATATCCTAGCTTGTACCCTAAAACATACGAGCATTCTACAATTTCCATATCCACAAAAAAAAATGAATAAAGGAAGGGAAAACCATTCTTTGTGTGCGTTGTACCAATTTTGAATGCAAACATCAATAGAGACAATATCACAAGTAGCTTGAATCCTTAGAATTTCTAGAGCACCTAGCTAGATAGTTTGTGCAAGTGTGCATTGTAAGAATAAATGAACCACATCTTCACCCGAAGATAAACATAAGACACATCCCCCTAGACCACTAAAGTCACTTCTGCATAAATCATCCGACCTTAATATTTTATTCCACTGTAGACGCTAGCCGAAACATTTGATTTTTAAGGATAGTTCCATTTCCATATATTTTTAATAAACCTTGAGGAGTCATTGTTGTGTATGATCAATGTGATATGATTATATGTCCCCTATACAAGACAATGCCCATTATTGGTGTGACCATCCTATTGCATAGAATCATCTGTATCATTTAAAAAGACGCCAACCATATGAAGGTTTTGTATGTAGGAATCCCACTATATAACCAATGCACTGTATAAAGCAAGTTTTATGGAACATCACCATGACTAAGATTAACAATGTGTATCAGTTTTCATGAAGATTTGATTTAAATAATAAATGCCCATGTTATGGATATGGGGAATGAGTTGAATCAGTATAATGTGATTCCCTTAAAAACCCCTGATGGGATCCAGACTTATTTCCACCTCATTACTGACCTCAACCTTCCATCTAAGATTTCCAATCAGCTAATGTTCAATTTTTATAATGCTAGACCAAATGTGTTAGGGAATATTAGTAGTCATAGCCCCATTCTGTATCCATGCCCACAAAGACATAATTTTCAAATATTTTGTAGCAATAATATTTTTCTAAATACCATAACCATTGAGCATATGCCAAAGACTCTTCATTAGCAAAGCCCAACCAAAATATTCTATGTTTAAAATACCCCAACCATCAACCTCCTTATTTCTAGTGATGCTTTCACAATGAACAAGATGTATTTTTTAAGGCCCCTGGAACCTGCCCAAATAAAATTAGAAATGATTGCAGTAATATTTTTTATAATAGCCTTTAGCAAAAGGAAGAGATTCATCAAGTATATGTAAA
Source organism: Pinus albicaulis (assembly GCA_034641835.2). NCBI lineage: Eukaryota > Viridiplantae > Streptophyta > Pinopsida > Pinales > Pinaceae > Pinus > Pinus albicaulis. The sequence goes on along the minus strand of CM076582.1, from coordinate 1,624,986,745 downwards.
TACTTTGAAATATTAATTGGATGAGTATCAACCTTCCCCCCAAAGAAACCCATCTATGTGACCATAGGGACAACCTACAATCAAATTTCTCCAATAATCAATTCCAATTCTTAATTATATAATTATTAGGTTTTAGAAAAAAACTAAAACTAAGGGCCGCACGAATATCCCGCCACCACCTACGCCATCACCATCCCACATATCACCACTAAAGATGTGGAAAATATAGATACACAAAGGTTAAAAAAAACATATTCCAGAAGAGAGGAATATACCTGAATAGCCTAGAAAAACAATGATATGTTGGCCACTAAATCCAGGGAGACAAAAGTACAAGTGAAGTCATGAATATGTAAACAACAACCAACTAGTGTGATTCATATCCACTCTGATATCTTTCCATTGCCAATTCAATCAACTTCTTCTTCAAGGACCGTGAATTCTTCATATTTTTGTGTTTTATTTTATGGTCAGTATTTATCTTCTACATTCTATATTGAATATTAACATTTTAAACCACCATATCTCAAGAGATCATTGCAATTATTTATCAATTTGAATTTGTGATAGACTTCATATAAGTTATGCAAAGGTGTGTTTGTGGGCAAAGAAAGGATCCAACTAGGATTATTTTATTATGGGATGACGACCCCCATCTTGTTGATGTATTTTCATGTCACACATATGAGGCATTACCTTACCTCCTCTTCTCCCTTAGGAATTCTTTAGTTATTTTACCTTCATTTATTTTCTCCGCACATTTATTTTACCACTTGTTCAATTTTACCCTTATTTAGGTTTACTTTTCACACTTAACTCATTTTGAGAGGGAAAGGACTGAACATGGTGATTGGGCAGTCAAAAACTACATCATGCATGAGTTACACAAGGTCCCATGACTCTTTCGACTTCACATACAAATAAAATGAAGAGATCATTTCTTTATAAATGATTGTTGATATTATATAATAATGCATGCAGGATGTGTTATCACTAAGTTGGGACCAATTGGTCTGTTCAACTGTAAACCTAGTGCAACTATTTCAAACCACTTTGGACTGAAAGTTAGCCCTTCTAGTTAGAGAGGGCTCTCTCAAATAAAACAAAAGAATATTCAAGATGAAAGTTATATTGCAGATGGATAACTCTTTTTGTTTTCTAAGTTATTTTGTAGGTGGAGGATGTATGAAAGGCTACCAGTGGGCACAGATTCATCTAATGGAATTAAATCATAAGCAAATGTAATTCATGGAAGATGGGGCAATTAAGCTTAAAAAATATTTTTTTACAGCAAAAACATAATACATGAAGGAAATTGGAGCATAATGCTATGAATTCCAAGTAATCATGATACTATGAAGTTGATGATAATATGAGAAATGGAAAAACACAAACACATAAGCTCAAAAGAAATCTCAGGTCTGAAAGACAATTTTTGCAACTGTGTATTAGCTTGATAGAGAAAATTTACATAGTAGCTTCTTCATAACAATCATCAACCAATCCCCCCACAATTCAATAAACCTCTCGTCTATAGAGTGAGATATTTGTTACAAAGGTCTTCCACCTGGGCTAGACTTAGATACTGACCTAAGGACCTAATTCAACTAGGATTACATCATTTCGAGGAATAATAGGGATATTTCTTATTTTAGTAGAGTTGGTAATAAAAAAGGACTCTATGACCATTAATTACTTAAACAAAATGTCTAACAACCCATGTTTGTCACCCTTATCGAATTAAACTGCCATGTTGAGGTGGCCAACTGATACACTGGATTTAAGGTCTTTATATAACTGAATTGATGATGAGCTGTCCATTTCTGTGAGATGGCATCATGATGAGTTGTTTAACCATGTCAGCCATTTGGAGTGGATTGTTGAGTTTCCCCCTTAAACATATGGCCCAATGATATCCCTGATCTCATTTGATGACTTAGCCACCTTTCTTTCTGCGTTGACTGCCCAAAAAAGGTCAAAAAATGCATAATGCTGGAAAAAACAGAGTATTGGGAACTTTCGTAGCGTACTTTCGTAGCAATATCAAAAACCCATATTCTGCACATTTTTTTACTTTGCTGACTGCTGGAGAATATTCCTTGGGATTGATGAGGTAACTACATCCTCTAGGTCACCCCTGTTATGAGACTTTTCAATAATTTTTGTTTAAAGAAACCTATAACACTTTTGTAGCGAAAACCCACCTTCAAGCCTGGAGTATGCTACAAAAGTACCTAGTTCATTGTCATTTTCTCTTTTCTTATTCTTTTACCTCAAAAACACTTCTAAAGCCTCTATATGCCTCGTGATGATAGCATAAGACAAAATGTGATTAAAAAATATGTGGCTTACCATGTTTCATGGATTAACATCATCATCTTGCACAATCATCTTAAGACCCCTTTTCTTCAATTCAACTTGCACCATCTCCATCTGTGATTCCAAGATTTTGAATTGACCTTGCATCTTCCTTCTTTCTTCTTGTAGCCACCTATCTATCTTAGAAATATGATTCATCATCCTATGCAGGGCAATGTCCTATTCATCATCTTCCCTGACTCATCTGCCATCTCATTGAATAAATCTAGTTGTTTACTCACTTACCGTTTGAAATTGTCCATCTCTAGCCTTTCTTGTTTGAAATCTACTAACTCCAACTTGGCTTCCAGGACCTCTTCTCTAGCTTCACTCAGCTGCTCTTGTAAGAGCCCCAACTCAGTATTTTCCTAAACCTGCTCTTTATCTTTTCTTACCTTGATTAACTCTACCTCTATTAGAGATAATTCTCTTATTTCCTCCCCTAATGGTAGCTTCTTCTTCTCTGGTTTCTTAGGAATCTCTTATGACATTTTTCCCTTAGACAATTATGACCTAGTGAATGGCTTCCTAGGTTTGAATATGAACCCTAAATCTATTTTTGAAAAGTCTAATTTCTTGGCCTTAAGGCCCTTCTTTTTGGTTTTTTCTCCCCTTAGTTTCCATAGGCTTTACCATAGGAGATTCTTCAATCTCAATGGCCTCCAAGATGTCTGCCAACTTACCTCTTCCCTCAATCTGCATTCTAGTAAGCCTCCTATGGGTCCTTGTATATGTTTTTACCTAACTGCTAGTAGAGGTTTGTTTTGGTGCCACAGTCTCCTGCACTTGCTCAATCTCCAACTCCATAGGTTCCGCTATAGGCTGCATTTCAATCTCATGACCAATTGAAGGTTCAGCTCCAGACTCCTTATTTTTCCTTGGTAGATTCATTTTCGCTGGACCGTGCACTCTTCTCCTTGAGTTATGGAGTCTTTTGCCAAAAAATAGACCAAAAATAGACCATTTTAGCCATGCGTGACAAAGAGGATAACTACTTTTGAAATAAATCTCAACCTTTGATTTTGTAAATATTATTAAAAATATTCTTGAATATTCCATAGAAGTTAAATCCCTCCCATCCATTAATAATTATTAATATAATTAAATAAAATTCTAAAAATTCTTTTTTAAAATAAAGATACCTATAATCTTAAAGAAATATAACCAATTACTACACAATAAAATAAATAAATTTAATAAAAAATAATTTCGACAAAGAAATAACTCATTCAATAATAAATAAAAAATTAATAAATAAAAAAATTTTGACAAAGAAATAAATCATTCAATAATAACAAAAAATTAATAAATAAAATAATTTTGACAAACAAATAACTCATTCAATAATTATAGTTTTATTAGAATTAAATTATATAATATTTATATTTATATTTATTAATTTAAAATAAGTAAAAATAAAATATAATAGAAATTATAATTATTTTATTAATTAATAAAAATCATAATATATTGAAACTATAGCCCCCAAAAAATTCAACGTACATTTCAACTCTAACTTCCAATCCGTAAGTACAAAACACCAAACAATTTTGATCCTTTATTATCAAAGATGACATCAAATAAATTGGTAGGTAGCTTTAATATGCAAGGATAGCTTTGTACCTTGCAATTATTTAAGTTTAAGATGTGTATTGAGTTATGTTGCATCCCATGCTTAGAAAAAAAACACAAGAACCATGACACAAATTTACATTTTTCCTATGCTTGCATTGATAAATTATTCCCACGCAAGCCGTGATATTAAATATAATAATTTTAAATTTCAATGATTTGAATAATTTAAAATTAGTGTAAAATATTTAATTTTTTATTAATTAAAAAAGAAGAAGCATTAAACTAAAAAATTTATTAAATTGAGGGGAAACCAATTATTTAGTAATTGACTTATACATCAAATACGTATCTTAATTGAGTCAATGCAAATTGGTAACCCGTCACACTAAGTGAGTCCATGCAAATTGCTAACCCAACACACTAAGTGAACAAATATATAATTGGAAACGTCTTTCGATTGGATGTTCCAAGTTAATAATGAAACCTCACCTTATAAATATAGAAAAATAGCGTAGTTGTTGAAAATGTGCTCAGTAAATATATTGATCTCGAAAAGTGTGATGAACTACCAAATTATGTCATAATGAGATAGAGCCTTCCCAAATCATGTATAACCCTGCATCATCAAACATATTTTTAATAAAATACTTTTGAAAGTTGAAAATGATTTAAATCATGTACCTTTGCGACATCAGAAACTACTTTCGAAAAACTACAAGATATTTCAATTTTCCTTTGAAAGACAGCCAATTCATAATTTGAAGATCTTTTAGGCCATGTGAGAATTTTTTTAAATAGATTTCAAGCTACAATGAAGAAAACAATTTATAATATGAAGACCTTTTTAGGGCACGTGATGATTTTTTTTAAATAGATTCTATATATATTTATATCCATTTAATTTTTTAATTATTTTTATTTTATTTTATTTTAAGAAAGAAAAACCAACTAATTTACATAAAATAAAAATATTTTTTAAATTAAATTACAACCATGTTCTCCATTGTTGAAATTAAACAATAAAACTAGATCTAATTTGGGAATAACATTGTCCATATATGTGTATCATCCTTACCAGTAAACTTATTATGATCGCTAATGATCAAAGTTAAGTACCACACACATGTTTATCATAGTAAAGTACTACATAATAAAAAGCATCATCAAAATATATTTCCAGTGAAAATAACTAAAAACAAAACACATGAAAATTTTGCTTACAAATAGTTCATGGGCATGTTTCAAAGATTAGTTGATGCATATCATTCCTAGAGTCCATTATTTTGCCCTCGTAAAAGGTAGTGTAAAATATGCACCTCAGATGTTGGTGAAGCCCTCTTTTGGATAGCTCATCGACAACCGAATTCTATGCACCATATATGTGGGAAAAAGATAGATCCAAAAATTCCTCTTGAATCTCTTTAATACACTCCATCCAGTTAATGAGTTTGGGGGGTCTGAAAGTTGTATGTCACTCTACCCAGTCAATGGCCACCTTTGAATGACCAAATATCACCATTTTGTTAATAGAGCCATCTTGTGCAACATAGTACACCCCAAAGAGAAAGGATCTCTACACGAATGTTAGTACCGTATCCACAATTCCACATAAAATGAAAATAAATGCAAGATGGATAACAATGTATACCCCACATCCACAATTCCCACTATTGGTCGCGCCATAAAAAAGACCAACATGGAATCTGTCCCAAAGATTAAAGAGTTGGATTCATCTCTCATGCTTCCAATTTGTTAGCGGGGCATACTCATTGAAGAAAGTTGTAATGGAAAAATAACATTACCATATATCCTAGCTTATACCCTAAAAAATACGAGCATTCTACAATTGCCATATCCACCAAAAAATGAATAAAGGAAGGGAACACCATTCTTTGTGTGCACTGTACCAATTTTGAATGCAAACATCAATTAGAGAAAATATCACAAGTATCTTGAATCCTTAGAATTTCCAGAACACCTAGCTAGATAGATTGTGCAAGTGTGCATTTTAAGAATAAATGAACCACAACTTCACCCGCAGATAAACATAAGACACATCCCCCTAGACCACTAAAGCCACTTCTGTATAAATCATCCGACATTAATATTTTATTCCACCATATAAACTAGCCGAAACATTTGATTTTTAAGGATAGTTCCATTTCCATATATTTTTAATAAACCTTGAGGAGACACTGTAGTGTATGATCAATGTGATATGATTATATGCCCCCTATACAATACTATGCCCATTATTGGTGTGACCATCCTATTGCATAGAATCATTTGTATCATTTAAAGACGCTAACCATATGAAGGTTTTGTATGTAGGAATCCCACTATATAACCAATGCACTATATAAAGCAATTTTTCTGGAACATCACCATGACTAAGATTAACAATGTGTATCAGATTTCAGGAAGATTTGATTTAAACAATAAATGCCCATGTTATGTATATGACGAATGAGTTGAATCGGTATAATGTGATTCCCTTCAAAACCCTTGATGGGATCTAGGCTAATTTCCACTCCGTTACCGACCTAAACGTGCCACCTAAGATTTCCAATCGGCTAATGTTCAATTTTTATCATGCTAGACCAAATGTGTTAGGGTATATTAGTAGTCATAGCTCCATTATGTATCCATGCCCGCAGAGACAAATTTTTTAAATATTTTGTAGCAATAATATTTTTCTAAATACCATAACCATTGAGCATATGCCAAAGACACTTCATCAACAAAGCCCAACTAAAATTTTCTATGTTTAAAATACCCCAACCTCCTTCTTTGTGATACTCCCAATAAGATGTATTTTGAGCCTAGAACAATAAAATTAAGAATTGCTGTAATATTTTTGATAATATCCTTTAGCAAAGGGAAGAGATTCATCAAGTATATGTGAATACTTTGAAATATTAATTGGATGAGTATCAACTTGCCACCCAAAGAAACTCATCTATGTGACCATAGGGACAACCTACAATCAAATTTCTCCAATAACCAATTCCAATTCTTAATTGCATAATTATTACATTTTAGAAAAAACCTAAAACTAAGGGTCGCACCAATATCCCGCCACCACCTACACCATCACCATCCCACATATCACCACCAAAGATGTGGAAAAAATAGATACAAAAGGTTAAAAAAAAAACAAATTCCAGAAGAGAGGAATATACCTGAATAGCCTAGAAAAACAATGATATGTTGGCCACTAAATCCAGAGAGACAAAAGTACTAGTGAAGCCATGAATATGTAAACAACAACCAATAAGTGTGATTCATATCCGCTCTGATATCCCACCATCGCCAATTCAATCAACTTCTTCTTCAAGGACCATGTATTCTTCATGTGCAATGTTTTGTATAGTCCATATTGCAACATGCTATATTAAATTTCTTTAAACCACCATCTCAAGAGATCATTGATAATATTTGTTGAACTGTATTCAGACTCATATAGAATTATGCAAAAGCGTGAGCTAAACTAGGATTATATTTTGTTTTCATGTCTTTGCTATAGTATTCTATACCTCCATAAAATTCTTTGTAAATAATTAAGCTGATATATTATTCACTGAATTCCTGCAATCACCTGTACAACTTCATGCACTGGCTATAGAGATGCTCTTCTACCATGATCATTGGTAATGATAAAACAATAAAATAGCATTAAAGCCATAGGCAATCACACATAATTTGTAACCTAAATAAGGAAAACAAAGCTGAAAACATCTATATTATGTCATAGAGAGATCATGTAAGCGATGTTATACACAAGCTCCTCACAAGCTCTTAGTACAATCTCCAATTGTTACACACTACACAAGCTCAGATCTAACAAAACACATGCTGTCTACTGCCCTCTGGCTCTTACAAACAAGTAATCAATAGCAGAATAATATAAGACCTTTGTATGCTCTTGAAATCCTCATTGGCATCTCAATCAGCCCAGTATGGCAAATCATGCAACGTGCCTAGTCACAATTTGATAATCCTGTAACTCTTCTCAGCTAGCTATCTAATTTGAGATTAAGCTTGTGTATTCTTTAGTTGATTAATGAGTTATAATTAGTGAATTAATTAATAATTAATTCACACCACTCTCACTAATTGTATCAATCAGTTAAACTAGATACAAATAGCTCAACTATGTTTAGATTAGTTAAACTGAACACAACTCCATTAACTTCCTCAATCAACTCCACCAAACTCTCTCACATGAGTTATAACTGAAGTATCCATGCAATAGCTCCACTTAACCCTCAGGAATAGCATAATTCCTTCTATCATCTCCTGTGCCACATCTGTGCACTTAACTAAAGTGCTCCAAGAGAATAAGATAATGTTTATAGTCCAAATATTATTAAGAGCTAATAATATTGACATATCTATTTTTAGACTGGCAATCTAAAAATAGATTCCGCCCAATATGTCTAAAAATAGAAGTCCATCTATTTTTACAACATGACCAACCATCCACAAATAGCATCCTGCAACTCATAGAATATGATCGACATGTCTAAAAATAGACATAGTCTAAAAATAGGCACCTTAAATGTAATTCTCCCCTTAAGCTCATCATCTTGTTCAATCTCAACATGTAGATATACATATTCTTCTCCCTTAATTTATTTTACCACTTATTCAATTTTACCCTTATTTAGGTTTAATTTTCACACTTAACTCATTTTGAGAGGGAAAGGACTGAACATGATGAGTGGGCAATCAAAAACTATATCATGCATGAGTTACACAAGGTCCCAAGACTCTTTCTACTTCACACACAAATAAAATGAAGAGCTCAGTTATTTATAAATTATTTTTGATACTCTCTAATAATGCATGCAGGATGTGTTATCACTAAGTTGGGACCAATTGGTTTGTTCAACTGTCAACCTAGTGAAACTATTTCAAACCACTTTGGTCTGGAATTTAGCCCTTCCAGTTAGAGAGGGCTCTCTTAAAGAAAAAAAAAGAATACTCAAGATGAAACTTATATTGAATATTTCTAACTCTTTTTGTTTCTTAAGTTATTTTGCAGGTGGAGGATGTATGAAAGGCTACCATTAGGCACGGAGTCATCTAATGGACTTACATCACAAGCAAATGTAGTTCATGGAAGCCGAGGAAATTAAGCTTAAAAAATAAATTTTACAACAAAAACATAATACACGAAGGAAATTAGAGAATAATACTATGAATTCCAAGTAATCATGATACTATGAAGCTGATGATAATATGAGAAATGGATAAACAAAAACACATAAGCTCAAAATAAATCTCAAAGACAATTGTTGCAATTGTGTATTAGCTTGATAGAGAAAATTTACATAGTAGCTTCTTCATAACAATCATCAACCAACCCCCTCAAATTCATTAAAACTCTCATTTATAGAGTGAGATCTTTTTTACAAAGGCCTGCCACCTGGGCTAGACTTCGATACTGACCTAGAGACCTAATTCAACTAGGATTACATCATTTTGAGGAATAATAGGGATATTTTCAGTTTTATTAGAGTTGGTAATAAAAAATGACTCTATGACCATTAATTACGTAAATAAAATGTCTAAAAACCCATGTTTGTCATCCCTATATAATCAAACTTCCATGTTGAGGTGGCTAACTGATACACTAGATTTAAGGTCTTTATACAACTGAATTGATGATGAGTTGTCCATTTCTGTGAGGTGCCATCATGATGAGTTGTTTAGCCATGTCAGCCATTTGGAGTGGATTGTTGAGATCCCCCCTTAAACATATGGCCCAATGATATCCCTAATCTCATTTGATGACTTAGCCACCTTTTTTTCTGCGGTGACTACCCAAAAAAGGTCAAAAAATGCATAACGCTGGAAAAAACTGAGTATTAGGAACTTCCATAGCGTACTTTCATAGCAACTTCAAAAACCCATATTTTGCACTTTTGTTTACTTTGCTGACTGTTGGAGGATATTCCTTGGGACTAGTGAGGTAAATACATGCTCTAGGTCACCCCTGTTCTGAGACTTTTCAAGAAGTTTTCTTTAAAGAAACCTACAACACTTTCGTAGTGAAACCTCACCTTCAAGCCTGAAGTATGCTACGAAAGTACGTAGTTCACTGCCATTTTCTCTTTTCTTCTTCTTTTACCTCAAAAACACTTCTAAAGCCTGTATAAGCGTCGTTATGATATCATAAAACAAAATGTGATTAAAAATGTGTGGCTTACCATGTTTCATGGATAAACATCATCATCTTGCACAATCATCTTAAGACCCCTTTTATTCAATTCAACTTGCACCATATCCATCAGTGATTCCAAGATTTTGACTTGACCTTGCAACTTCCTTCTTTATTCTTGTAGCCACCTATTTCTCTTAGAAATATGCTTCATCATTTGATGTGGAGGCAGTTTCCAATTCATCATATTCCCTGACTCATATGCCATCTCATTGAAGAAATCTAGTTGTTTGCTCACTTCCCTTTTGAAATTGTCCATCTCCAGCCTTTCTTCTTTGAAATCTACCAACTCCAACTTGGCTTCCAAGACCTCTTCTCTAGCTTCCCCTAGCTGCTCTGGTAAGAGCTCCAACTCAGTATTTTCCTGAACCTACTCTTTACCTTTTCTTACCTGAATTAACTCTGCCTATGTTGGAGATAATTATTTTATTTCCTCCCCTGATGACAACTTCTTCTTCTCTGGTTTCTTAGAATATCTTCTGACATTTTTCCCTTAGACATCTGTGACCTAGTGAATGGATTCATAGGTTTTAATATGAACCCTAAATATTCTTTTGGAAAGTCTAATTTCTTGGCCTTAAGGCCCTTCTTTTTGGTTTTTCTCTCTTAGTTTCCATAGGCTTTACCATAGGAGATTCTCCAATCTCAATGGCCTCTAAGATGTCTGCCAACTTACCTCTTTCCTCAGTCTAACTTCTAGTAAGCCTCTTATGGGTCCTTGTATATGATTTTACCTAAATGTTGGTAGAGGTTTTTTTTGGTGCCACAGTATCCTACACTTGCTCAATCTCCATCTCCATAGGTTCTGCTATAGGCTACATTTCAATCTTATGACCAACTGAAGGTTCAGCTCCAAACTCCTTATTTTTCCTTGGTGTATTTGGCTTGGATTTTGGTGTCTTCTTAGGAGTGAGGACATCAACTTCATATACACTCAAAAATAGGAATGTAGACCAATTCCTTCTTAATTTATTGAATTCTTCCATTACCAACAATTTGATCAAAGCATGATGGAAAACAAAGGTGTCAGTGGTTTCAGGTTTTTCCTAAACCTTATCTGCCATTTTTCCAAAAATCCTAAACAGATAATAAGGTAAATCCAGTGGTTGTTTACATGTGAAGTGTAGTAGTAGTTTGAAGTGGTCCTGATAGATCATATAAAATCTACCTTCACAGGTAAAATACTTCTGAATCATCATTAGGAATTTGGAATAATTCTCCTTGAGGCAGGTTCTAGGAATGCCAAAACTCATATCCATGCCTCTGTGCTCCTCTTTCAAAAATTCATCACAGCTCTACAACTTAAATTTCATTAGCTTAAACCATGCCTCTCATGATCTTGGGATTTCAGAAGTCCGTGCAATTGTGTTAGGAGACACATCAAAGTTTAAATTACCTACTTTCGACCCTGTACCAATGAAATTAACAGCAATCCTTCGAAACTTGAGCATGATATCCTTGTAGCTTTTGGCAGAATCGAAGGCAACCTACATCAAAAAATGTCTATGAGAAGCTGGGGTCTTCCTCGAGCAGCCTCATATCCATAGGCTCATATCTAACAACGGTTCCACCTTTATTCGATTTCGTCTGTGATGCCATATCTTCACAAATTTTCTGATCAACTCCTTCCTTAACGCCTACAAAAACCTTTGAGACAACACACAAATCCTTTGACACAGGTGAAAATAAGCTTATGATAGCTGCTAGTGAGAACCTAGACCTCTATAATGTTAGAAAGATAATTGAAGCACTTACAAGGATGAGGGTAAAGTGTTCAAATTTAAAATCAGAATGAACATGTGGGATCAATGGGTGGACAAAAGAAATGATGACCAAGCATGTGTATGAAATATGATGACACATAATGGAATGGAGCAATGATGGGCTAAAATTCTCTAACAACTAACTTATTTGACCTTTATGAAAAAATCACAACCTTTTTCCCACCGTTAGAAAATAAGACAAGTTTCGCAGGGCATGCCGTGTTCGGGAGGTTGAATTTGCTACGAAAGTGTCAGGAACTTTCGTAGCAAACCTTGACTGTTTTACACTGATTTCGCTGTGGATTTTGGTGAAAGTTCCAAGTGTACAAAGATGACCAGATTTTCTCATGCATGAGATTTTTTTTAGATTTTTCTTTGGCGTGACTCCTATCACATGAAAAATGACCTTCAAGACCCCTCACATATGTGCATTTTTTGAAAATTTGAATTCCAAAGACCTTAGTCAAACCTAATTGAATAAACCTAATTAACTTAAAACCAACCTAGATTAACCTAATTGTTATCAATGCTAACAATGGCTCCAATGGGGATGATGTGCCCTTATAGTGCAACAAATAACTAGCAGCTCCAGTGCCTTAAATTGAAAACTGAAAATTTTAACTTTAATGAAGTCTTTACCAAGTATGTATGGCCTTCTCCTTAGGCTCAATATTAATTAAAATATCACTTTTATTTGCAAAAATGATGAAGGAAAATGGAATATATACAATGATGTGTCTTTCAACATATTGAGTTAAGAAGAATAATGTTTCAGAAACCTACTATTGACAGATCCTCCTTGACACAGCTGTCCATCCATCTCTTGGAGTAAGAAGGTGTTGTTTCCATGATATGCTGCAATCTTATAGGGTTATTTCCAGATGTTTTCAAATTTTCCATGTTTCCCTTTATCTTCTATCTTGGCCTCCCATTTCAAAATCACGTTTATAAATTTGAAATTTTCCTCTGTTTTCTAGTCAAATGTCTTTTTGACTCTGTTTTGTGATTTTTGGTAATTTGTGTACACATATTCTCCCTTTTCTTGGAAAGTAATGAGTTGATTTATCCTTCTTTGGACTGCTTTTGGCTCTTCCTCCAATACTTGCAATAATTTCATCACCAACACTCCAAGAGAACTAGGAAAGATTGATTCAGTTCCATAGACCAGTTCATAAGGAGGTTCCTATAGATCTATTGGTGCAAATTCTATCAGCCCATAAGGAAAATTTCAGCTTCAAATGCCGCGAACTTTTGTTTTCCTGCAAAACCTTATTTATAATTCAGACTATGCTCTTATTTAATGATTCAGCCAAGCCATTACCTTGAGGATAATAGATTGTGGAGTGACCAAGAGTAATATGGTACTAATTGCAGAAACTAATCAACTGTTTAGACTTGAAAGCTTGAGAATTTTTAGTGATAATTTTCATGGGAAAACCAAACCTTGATAAAATATTATTTTCCAGAAAATGAATGATAATTGAGTTTGTAGCTTGCCTTCTACGGACGACCTCAATCCAATTTGTGAAATAATCAGTGGATGTTAAGATCCACCGATGTTGGCCTGAATATGAAGGATGTATCTCGAAATAAATTCCAATCCCCATTGCTAGAAAGGGGCTTCTACAAATATGGGTTTTAGAGGTAATGGTGGCAACTTCTTTCTTCCATAAAAATTTGACATGCATGGCAAGCAAAAATATTTTTGTAGACATCCTTGAACATGGAAGGCGAATAGAAACCCGCTCTAAGTATCTTGTTTATTGTCTCCTTTCAATAATGATGACCTCCACAGTCACCCTTATGAAATTCATCTTCGAGAAAACAATTAAGGAGTATCCCACCGATATCCCTCCAATAGAAATTCTTATTCAAAATGCAGTACCTTACATATTTCAACTTGAAAAATCTGTATTTAGACATAGTCACTTCAAGAAGGGCCCTGTGATGCTGCAAAACAAAAATTACATCTTTATACCAATAAGACATAATGAATCTTTCTTTTAAAGGGACAAATTATTCTTCCTCAACCACCTCTGAAATTTATGCGACAAAATTCATATCTAGGCAATCAAAATTTGAGTGTGTCATCAACTTCACTAGCCCTTGTCCTTTCACCAAATTTGTAGGCCTAATATCCAAATAATACTCCAAAAAAGTGGCAATCCACTTACCCCTCTTTCCATCCGGATTATCTTGAGTCAATATGTATTTTATCACAACACTAGGAACAAAAGCCACAACGTGAGAATGAACAATATAGACCCTGAAATCCTTGAGTGCCTTCACTAGAGAATAGGCTTGCTTTTCCATATGTTATACTTTAGTTCAAAATTTTTTAGTGTCCCATTGAAGAAATAAATTGGTTGTTCATTACCTTGCTTCTTCCTCTGCAATAAAACTCCTGCAATTATATTATCCCTCTGTTAGCACTCTGTAATTCCAAGGCTGAAGACAAAATCCCATAGGCAACATCAAAACCGCTTCGATTCAAGGATCTAGCCCTCCAAGACTCAGAGAGGGATCTCTTTGTATGATTTAACTTTGTTTAGTGATTCTTATATTAGGCTAGTTATGAGGATAGAAAGGTTTGTTGAAATTTTTGGTTAAGACAACAGAAGAGGGCCATTGGGCTAATGGAGTCAAAGGGTCAAAGCTGATTTAAATGAATGAATAGCCGAGATCATGTGTAACCAGGAAAGACAGTCATGTCAGTGGATATTTACAATTTGTGATATGGAAGAGAAGAACAGATTAGGATTCAATCCAAATGCAGAGCAGACCTTATCTAAATTCTACATTCAAACTTCAAAGGAAAACATAAATATTGTTTTAAGCTTGAGCAGCGTGTCCAATGACAAATCATGAAAAAAAATTTCTTATAAAAAATAAGGGAAGAAAACACTGTGTGAAACAAATAAATGACAAACAGCATCAAGAATCACTTCACCACATTATCATGACATAAGAATATGGAAAACAGAAGGTCTTTTCATTCATCCAAGAAAAATTCACTTACAACCAGCAAGACATCTTTACAATAATTGATGGTATTCCGATACCATCCTTCCCTTCAGGTCTAACCCTTATCCCGTATTACATCCTATCTTTTATAATTTCCCCATTACATTAAGATCCTACAGATTAGGATGATCAAATATCTTCCAAGTTTTTCTCCCAAAATAGGATGATCCCAAAACATGAGATAATTCCAAGTTTTGCTTCTTTCGTTGAGCTCTTCTAAAACTATCAACTTGATTAGCCCATGATGGAAAAGGCTGCTGCTAGCTATCTGAGGTTTGTCTTGAACTTTAGAATCCATCTTGGTAAGACTCTTGAGAAGATAAAATGGCATGTTTAGAGGCTGCTTAACTGTGAAGCGGAGGAGCAATCTAAAGTGGTAGAGCATGGTCCTTCGATATCTACCCTCACAAGTGATGTAAGCATGGATAATCTTTAATAATGTTTTCCATTTCTCCTCCAAACAACTCCTAGGGATATCCTTTTTCCACTTCATGGTTTGATGTTCTTCTTTGAGGAAAAAATTGAAATCAAATTCTTTGATTGAGGTAGTTTTAAACCACCTCTCTCCTTCACCAGGCATATCTGTAGCTGTTGCAACGCTGGTCTCATCTATCTGCATTACCATGGGTCCAAGCTACACCTTACAGCCATCAAATATCTTTGCAAATGCTTTGATACCCTAATGGTATCCCTATAACTTGTGACAGAACCTCTAACATCCCACCTGCTTGAACAATTCACAGGCCTGAGGGTGTGCATCAAGATATCAAGTGTCTTGCAATTCCTTCCTCAACAGAGCACCTCTGGTTGACATATTTTTCACCATGACTTGAAAATGTTTTTAAATTAAGTGTGCAGGTTACAGAGTGGCTATGGTATGCGAAGGTGAATGATGAAATCAACTTAACGTGATCATGAGGGTAGAACAAAAAGAAACAAGGTCATAGAACAACAAGAAGGGAAGGTAAACTTGAAGAATAAAGGTTTCGGGCACTCGTGGGTAACATTTAAAACAAAAAGAAACCAACTGTCGACCAATTCAAAGCGTGGGAAGGCATCATGACCGTTTTCATGATTAATTGAAATAGGTTTTCACGATTTAGGTTATGATTGTGTGATGCGGGGTTATAAACGAGTCATGAAATTTTTGAAAATTGGATGAATGATGCCTTGGCGCGGTTTTGGCAACGTAATTTCAAATTATGACCTGTGTACCACCACTGATATGGAATTGACACAAATCTCAAAACCATAGATATTTTCGGGACTTTTGGCAGTTAGAAATAGGTGCAAGTAAGCTATTTTAGCTACTGAAAGCTTTAAAATTTGGTAGCTAACAGTTATAATATTTCGACTCTTTAGCTACCGAAAGTCAAAATTTCTACAATAATTAAAACATAACCAAATTCATAAATAAAGCCTAATTAAGCCACTTTAGGGACTACACAAATACATGTGAATGCATCATAATTCCAACTCTTCAGGTGACAACACTAGAAATAGATGACTATTTGATTTGAGGCATTGGGCATACCATTAGACCTTTAATACTGAGCACCTTATAATGAAAACATTTTCAACTTGATCATAACGATTCCCAAATTGATAATTGTAGAACATATGACTATATTATAGGGTCCTAACATCGGCTCCAATTGGGGATTACAACTCCGGAGGAGGTGTCAAGAATCTTAGATCTCTGATTTCGTAATTCAGTGCCTTATCCATTTTTTCCACAACCTGTTTCTTCATCTATCCTGCAACACAGTGACTGAAAACCACATTCTTTCCTAGCAAGTTTATTTGCACACTATAAATCTGAACTGAAACTACCATTGCACTATGCACAACAAACTATTTGAAAATCACTACTTCATCTTGAAAACCTGAATGTAGAAATAGAATCTGAAATATATAAAAATATTATTTCCCCAGCAAGCTTATTAGCAACATATACCTACTCTAATGTGATAAAGGATTACCTTATAAAGTAATACAAAAACTTCCAATTCAACCAGTCAATAAAATGAATACTTAACCGAAATTTTCATTCCACTTATGTAGGTAGGAAAATGGATTTAGAACATGGCAACTTGACTCTTCCACTAGAGTCAATAGCTCTATTTATCAACCTGGTGAATTATTTCTTTACTGGTGACTGTAATGCACTGACCAAAGGATCGAGGTAAACATTCAACATGAGATCTTCTAAATTCATTGTAACATAAAAACAAACCTCATCCCAAACTACTGCTTTGCTTCTGTGTTGGAACTGATTCTCTTCAAACAACAAGGAAACAAATTGTTTTTCCTCATTATCCACTGTAATCAAGTGCTTTGAGTGCTCTTCATTGATCCCTTTGTCACACAGAAGCTTTCAAGGGAGCTGCAAACTCTCAATAATTTCGGGCGAGGGATCATGACTTTTAACAATATGTTGTGCTACTTCATTAACATCCCAGGAAGAACTTGATGATGGAGAAATTTTATGATTTTCTTCAAGGTCAGTAAAATTAGAAAGAGAATTTGATTGGTATTCATTCAAACAAATTGATTGGTCTTTAATATCTAAAGAAAAAATTTCTTTCTAAATATGCTCTTGTGAATTCAGATAATTAAGCTCTGCTACGTTCTCTTCCGGATCACCAGATTGTTGTATGTTTTTAGTGTTGTCATCTACTTGATCAGGTTCAGGAAGCTGAAGTTCTTCCTTAACCTTTGGCTGATCAGTTTGTTTTCCCGCTGCAAGAATTGTCTTATGTGGTGAACCTTCATGAACCTCTAGGCGACATACATCGTCTCTTTTTTCCTGATGGGAAGACAATTCAAGCAAGACTTCTACTTTTTGAAAAGGTCTTTCTTCTAAATCTTATAGTATTTCGTCATTCATGAACTGATCATCATCATAATAATCTTCCAGATATTCAATAAAACTTTCAAAATTATCACAACAGTTTTGAACTAGAAACAAATATGGATAATCTTCTTTGTACTTATCAAAAAATACAGTATGAAAGTGCTTTAAAGAACATATATTGCAGCTGGTAGATCTTCATATCAAGGTCTAACATTCTCCTCGAAAC
Source organism: Pinus albicaulis (assembly GCA_034641835.2). Taxonomy (NCBI): domain Eukaryota; kingdom Viridiplantae; phylum Streptophyta; class Pinopsida; order Pinales; family Pinaceae; genus Pinus; species Pinus albicaulis. Next base: position 1,624,968,716 of record CM076582.1, on the reverse strand, counting down.
TCACCACAAACATTTTCATAAGACAATCTTCAGGAAATTGGATTTTAAACCTATGGATGTGCATATGAAACCTTAATAAATGTATAACATCATCATCTCCTTTTTTTATCTTTAAACATTGGAAGATATTTTAACCAATCGATGTTGGGCATAAGGTTTGGAAAACTTGGAATCTTTGATCTGTCCAAAGGAGCATACCTGCATTGTATTCTTGAATTCATTTTGAAAACTAATCAACAATAGAATGGAGTCACCATAAGTCCACAAAAATTCTGGATTCTTTTACCAGTGGAGTCTTTAGATCAACTGAAATCTGTGGAGCCACAAGGTGGATGATTTAAAACTCGTGTCTAGCTATTTTTCCACCATCAACAAATAGATCTGAACTTGATAATTGTTACTGAGGAACCTAAAAATACGTTTGATTTCCCCAGTATGGTCGCCACTATGTCAGCACTCCGTAATTAAGAGGTTTAAGATAGAATCTCGGAGGCAACATCAAAACTGCTTTTGAGCCTAGGATCTAGCCCTCCTAGACTTAGAGAGGGATCTTTCTGTATGATTTAATTTTTTGTACTAATTCTGATATTAGGCTAGTTATGAGGATAGTGAGGTTTGTTGAAATTTTTGGTTGAGACAACAGAAGAGGGCCATTGGGCTAATGGAGTCAAAAGGTAAAAGCTGATTTAAATGAATGAATGAAGGAGATAATGTGTAACCAGGAAAGACAATCATGTCAGTGGATCTTTAAATTTTGTGAGATGGAAGATAAGAATAGATTAGCATTCAATCTAAATGCAGAGCATACCTTATCTGAATTCTACATTCAAACTTAAGAGGAAAACATAAATATTGTTTTAAGCCTGAGCAGGGTGTCCAATGACAAATCCTGAATTTTTTTTTCTTATAAACAATAAGGAAAGGAAACAATGAGTGAAAAAAATAAATGACAAATAGAATCAAGAATCACTTCACCACATTATCGTGACACAAGAATCTAGAAAATAGAAGGTACTTTCTTTCATCCAAAAAAAATTCACTTACAACCAACAAGACATCTTTACAATAGTTGATGGTATTCCCATACCATCCTTCCCTTAAGGTCTAACCCTGATCCCATATGACATCCTATCTTTTATAATTTCCCCATTACATTCAAATCATATAGATTAGGATGATCAAATCTATTCCTTCACTATTTTCAGATATTTCAGGAAAATGCCTATTTATGTTCTACCCAAAATAGAGATTTGAACTCTTTTCAAAATCATGCCCTATATCCTACATATATTACAAAATATTTGATTTTAAACCCTAAAAAGGTAAAAATAGCAAAAACTGTTTGCTGGTTACAATCCTCGAATGGGAAAATATAACAAAATTCCAACAAAAATAGATTTGCTTTTGATCTTCTTTAAAACCCAATCTGATTGAATATGAGCTTGACAATAGGATGTTGAGGAAGAGTTATAATTAGAAGATCGATTTGGAGGCTTTGTTGATCACTAAAGGAATCAATTTGCCTTCATTTGAGGATATTTGATGCTTTATGTCCATAACATAACTTTTGACAGCTAATGAGGTCAAACATAGTGTGCTTCACTGTCGATTTTCTGGGCATGATTTTCCGCAGATAATTAGGGATTCTGAAATGGTCTTTAGCTAGACAAAATTGTAATTGATCCTGAATGTAATAAAAAATGGTTGAGTTTCCCTTCGACCCTACTTCATTTATTATAACCATGTCAACTGAGATCAAGGGCAGCTTGAGATAGGGTATCAAGTGTGAGGTGAGCTTGAGGTTTTAGTTTCTTGTGAATAAGCTTAAACCTCAAAACCTTGTTCATGTTTTGCAACTTGATATTACGCTTTTGAAGCCTCTTGTTCTTGTGCTTTACTGTTTCTTACTTGATGGCTAATTGATCCATTGCAGAACTAATTTTTCTAGATGACTGTTACACATTATTTTGTCACCATGACATTTTAATGTCTATATGGGTTCATTAATACCTATATAATGCTCCCTTAGAAGTCTAAAACCCTAAAGTTCCTAAACCAAGTCCTGAATTTGGAGAAAAGCTTGTAAAATCATAAAAACACTTGTACCGCACTTTTCCTTATCGCATTATTTTGTCACCATGACATTTATCACCATGAATCATCAATACCTATATAATGCTCCCTTAGAAGTCTACAACCCTAAAGTTCCTAAACCAAGTCCTGAATTTAGAGAAAATCTTGTAAAAATCATAAAAACATTTGTACCACACTTTTCCTTAGCCTTACCTACGGCACCGCACCTCTTTTCTCTAAAAACTGCGGAGCCGACTGCACATTTTCTTCATTAAAAGTGCAGACAACTGTAAAAGGTAAATTGAAGGTGAAAGTAAATTCTAGAAGCCCAGCTGGTCGAATATTCTCCCAGCTGGAAGCTTCTAGAAGGCGTTATCTAGTCGAAGCCTTATTCCCTCCATTCATCATGAACATTCATTCCTTCATAAAAGGAGCCTATTCCTTGGTCTTTGGAACTTAATTCTTTGATAAGAGGACTCTATCCCTTCCATTTTGGAACTGTAACCACTTTCCTTCTCCTATAAATTGAAGCTTTGGTTCAGTCTCAAGGGTACATGCTCACATATGTAAAAATTCTCTATACATTTTGTATACACTTAGTACTTGCTTTGTACTTGGTAGCTACGATAGCGAAGGGAATTGCTGAAGAAAGATACTCTTTTTGATAGTTTTTATCCATGTGAGAACGATTACACACTCAGATTTAGGCTACTTCAAAGAGTGGAAGGGCTTCTCAGACCAAAGGAAAATGCTTATTCTGGACCTTGGAAGGACCTGTACGACATCAAGGTGAACGAGGTTGTAAGACTCCTTATTTTATTTAAAGATAATACAAATGGATCCTATTTTCTCAATAAGTTGTTTATGTGTTTACTTGAATGACTTATTTCTTAAATTCCTTGAACATTAAGATAGGTTTGTGATTTTTGAATTAGTATATGTTGTAGGTGATTTTGATTCTCTTCCATGTCTTTGTTTATAGGTCTTAAGAGGTGACTTCTTGGAGTAACGAGAAAGAAGAATTAAAATAGCATTGGATCACAGGTAGGTCCTTTCTTCATCATAGAAAATTCTAAATCATATATAATCTAGAGAAAGTAGTTTACATTTGTCCTGTTTGTTTCTAGCTATCCTTGTGATACTAGGGAGATCTTTCTTGTCCGCAAGAACGATTTATCCGCCTAACAAAATGGTGACTCCACTGGGGATATTTGTTTTTTTTCTTGAACTTAGTTTTCTTTTTCTTTGAGTTTGACTTTTAAAAGAATTTTTTTTATATTTTGATTAGTCCATACTTGCTTGGGTAAATTATCTCTGTTGAATTCCTGAAAAGTACTTAGAATTTTTTATTTTTCTTTAAGTTTTTTGATCTCTGTACTTTTTCTTTGAAAACAGTGCGGTCACCTCCGCAGTTTCTCTGTGTAAAAAGTGCAGTACCGCACCTTTTTACAATGAAACCTGTGGACCTTGAGAATTTTTTTGAAAAACTCAAAATTATCTTTTTTGGTACCATCTTACAAGATTCTCTGTGATTACCCAGACTTGTATTCACTGTCAAAAGGCTCTTGTGAAAGTTTCTTCTAGCATTCCTAAGTTTTGAGTGATTTCTAAAGATTTGCATTTTATAAGTGATTTTTTGCTTTGTCTTTGTGTTTCTCAAAAGTCAGAAACCTTTATATACCTTAAATCACCGGTATTTCATTGTTTTCTTGCTGAGCCTTTGACTTTATAGTAGAACTTGCTTCTATGAGAATTAGATTTAATTTTTTCTTTTATTTGCAAATCTTAAGAGACTTTTAGTTCGATAAGTTTTGAATTTCACTTTAAAACCACCATTGGATGATTTTGATTTCTTGCTGGGATAAGCAAAGGATTTCTTGGTTAGATTACAAACTGAGCAAAACATCCTCAAAATTTTTAGAGTTTTTAGTCTTAAATTTAAATCTTTAGAAATTTTTAGAGTTCAAAATTAGTGTTTTTAGTTTTGAATTTTGATTTCTAAGTAATCATACTTTTCTTTTGGAAACTGTTTTATTTGTAGTTTAAGACTTGAATGATAAAAAGGGATTTCTTTTTTAGCAATTAATCATTGAGTTCTCATGAAAAAGATTTATTTTCATATATTCTTGTTTTAAAAGGAAGGATTGATGTTTTAAAAGTAATTGCATCCCTCAACTCTTTCTTTTAAATAGGTCTCATTGAAAAGGAATGAATTTCTTCTCATATAGATGCATTTTAGTGTTTTTTGTAGTCGGGTCATTATACATCATTGAAGTTTCACTTTCATGCCCATTGTACTAAGAAACAACCAACTAAAGGTAATGCTTAATTAAAATCCATTTAGAAATTTTATATTTCCTAGGGCTCTTTCCACCAACATAATTGAGGCTAGTGTCTTGGAATATGTTTTAGTTAACTCTCCAAGACAATAAAACAAACAAGTAGTCGATCTTGCGGTAGGAAAATTCCAATAGTAGCATGTATGCTCTGGGAAGCTACTCCTAAAGGAGTCAAGCATGAGATCATATCCGAACTAGTGAGGTAATTAATCCTTCCTCATTGGGAATGATAGAAGATACACAAGTATTAAAAACGGTAAACCTCGGATTGACCATTGTCGAGGAGCCTGGGGTCACTTGTCGGTAAACCTTGGATTATGTCAAGGAGCCTTCAAGGGGATTGAGCTTTGTTACTCTGCCCTTGCGTGTGTATCGGATCGTAGAATGTTTCCCCAAGAATATTTGTTCCTGTTGGTGACCTTAGTGGCCATAAACTTTAGGATTCTTTCCCAAGGTGACGATGGAGGGAAGATCCCACTGTACCTGAAGCAGACGTTGACTAGACTCACTTGGACTCTCTGGAGGGTTATCTTCACTTGAGATGGTTTAAGTGGAGAAACTTGCACCGATATGTTTCATTAAGCAGGGTGTTGGGGTAACTGTTCCAACCGCTATTTCTGCACTAAAATACTACAATGTTGGATTTCATCACCAACTAGTGTTTTTAGTGCGGGGATCTACTGTTTGTGTGTGGCTTTATCTCTTATATTTTGTAGGCATGTGATCATTTGTTTGTTTCTTAGCGACTTTAGGAATTTTTGATTGATGTTTTCTTTGATTGCATGTGTTAAAAGTTTTAATCGTGGCTGAATTACAGAGACAATCACGCAAAACTTAGGGGAAACCCCCTGAGTACACACCAAGCCAAATAGAAGGACTTAAATATATGATACCAAATGTTATCAGTAGAACTGGCTTAACGGAACAAGGAGAATCATCTATAATCCCTCATCTTGATTTCGAAGTAGATCAATCGCAAGTAGCATAACATACTCCACAAATGGTTTCAATTTTTGAATTAACCGAAGTTGTTTCTAGAACAAGTGAATTATCACCTGAAGAACTTGAAATTTATGAATCGGAAACTGAACCTGCTACATTAGAACCTACTTTAGAATTCACTACTCCAACCCCTGATTATCCTGATTCACCCAAAGTAAGGAATCAGATCACAGAAGAGCTTCCTCCTGGTCTCATTAGTATTGAAGAAATCACTGATATATAAGAAGATGTAATTCTCCCTTTAACTCAGGAAAGTTTAGAACTTAGAGAACATGACTCAATATTTTACAGTCCTTTTAGACAAGATGCTTGGTATTCTTCATTGATAGATTTTATGTAAAATGTAGGTCTTTAGTATTCGCCACCCCGCATACCTTTTTACTCTACACTAATAAGTTATATACCTCAGATAAACATGTCAGGTGAGTCATCTATGTTTTCTGAATCGCCAAAATTTTTTCTCTATGGTGGTCCGTCTGTTCTTGCAGGCTATCAGTCTCTCTTTGGTACGTTCTCAGGAGCATCTCCTTTTCCAAGCAAACCAATGTCATCATCTGGCCTGAATGAATCAAATAATGGAACTTTGAAAAATGAGAAAGTTTATATGACGTCTGGAAATATTTCGAACCCCACATCTCAAGGTAGTAATATAAAGCCTGTGGGGCAACCTCAAAATAGCCAAATACAGCCTGAGGGGAAACCCCAAGGACAGTACATACCTCAGGGTCAATATAAACCCCAGGGACAGTACATATCTCAAGTTCAATATCAACCCCGGGACAGTACATACCTCAAGGTCAATATCAACCCCAGAGTCAGTACATGCCTCACGGTCAATATCAAACTCAAGGGTAGTATCCTTCTCAAGGATTGCAACCTCCTTTTGCACAACAGTTGTATCCAGAACAAAAAATGTTACAAGGAGGTGGAAATTATCCAGTTAATTATCAGCCATCTATTCAACCCAGTTATGGGCCATCTTATGTACAACCTTCAATGGGACCCTCATATCTCGTAATGATGTGGGATCCATCCCAAGTCCAATAGAATTTAAAACAAAGTATGCAAGTACCTTATTATCAAGCAGGACAATTCGTTGGTTATAATCAACCCCAACAACCAGTCCAGCCTTCAATTCCAACAACTGCATCTGGTCTTGTTCAACAACCTGGTCCGAGTTCACCTAGTACTCCACCAAAAATAGCTGTTCAGACTTCTGTTCAACCTATCACACCTATTCCTGCAGTGTCTACAGTTCCTGTTACATCTGCCCCTCAAACATCGATACAGATTCCTTAGGTTTCTATTTCGTAGTCTGGACCGACAATTCAAACTCTTGTTCAGATACCTGTAGGACAACATGGTACTAGTATAGTTATAACGAGTCAAACTAAAATTTACTTATCAACCATATCAGGGGCCGTACCAATATGGACCTGTTCCACAAACTCCAGTCTACCCGCAACAACCGTACCCTGGATATACATATCAAAAACCTGTTCAACCTCATTATGGTTCAGTTATTCTTGGTTATCCAGGGGGTAATCTGATTCCAAATGCACAACCTATTCCAGGTTATCTTGGATATCCTCCTCCTGGGACTGGTTTAGTTTCACAAGGTTATCCACAAGACCCTACCCGTCGATTTCCATTCATAGAAACTCTAGATTTACCAGATTTATCTTGCCTTATGAATGATCCCATCTACTATCATCCGTATTGGCCACTAATGCCTCATAAATTTCCCAGTGATATCCCAAAATTTGAAGGAATATCAGGAGAGGATCCTTCCAACCATGTTATGACTTACCACCTTTGGTGTGCATCTAACTCATTAATCGATGATTTTGTTCTACTTAGACATTTTTAGAGAACGTTAATAGGATTAGCTACTAAGTGGTATATTGAACTACCACGAGGCTCATTTAACAATTTCAACACCCTAGAAAATGCTTTCTTAATTCATTTTCAGTTGCCAGTCAGATACGACAATGGCACAGAATTATTAACTTCACTAAAAAAATTTATGTCTACATATATATCATATCATATTCATGAATGGAAACGTAGAAGACGTTTGGTAAAATTTTTTATCCTAGATCAAATATTGGCAGAATGGTTTGTTAAATCATTGCTACCAAAAATCACTGAAGATGTAGCCAAAGCAGGAGTTGTCACGAAAGAACAAGTTATTGCTCAAGCTCAATATCTAGACTTGGTATATACCCAGTCCGGAACTTTGTACGAGAGAATTCCTGATTTACCGCGTCCTGGTTAGATAACAACAACTCCTTCAGGGTCTCATGCCACTAATGGTGTAATCGGTTCGGTTACTACAACTAAGAATAAGAAGAAATATTCAAAGGTTACTTCTCCTATAATAAATTTACCTGATTCACCAAAAGGAGAATCTTCCTTGGAAACTAATGCCGATATTCACATCGTAGATTCATCTACTAAGTCGAAATCCGGCAACAAGGAAAAGGGGAAGAAAAATAATAAACAAACCTCATCTCCTAAAGAAAAAACTGATAAAACTAAATCAACTGATGACAAAGGGAAACCTTGTTATCCTTGTCTTATCTGTGATGAGAGTCATTTCACCAAGGAATGTCCACATAGGGCTGAAGTTTCTACTTTCATCAAAGGGTCACCCACTCCCGCTGTCTTGAAGGATCCCTTTACAATTCAAGATATTAAAATGATTGGATCCTCTTCTAATACATTAACATATATTTTGATGATGTCACAAGTAATGGTTGCGACATGATCGCAGGACTATGGTAATAAAAATCTGGTTACTAGTAAAGAAATAGAAAATTATAATTCAGCACCAGCTACATCTCCCTCGGTTTCTGATCCTCTTCATATCGAGAAACCAAATCCTGACTTAGTAATCAAACTGTTTGCTAAAGGTGTGCTTCGTAAATCAAATTTCAATCCACATGTGAGAGCTGCTCAGAACTACAACATTGTTGAGGATTTGGCAATTTCCCCTTCAATAATGTCGGCCTTGGAAGTGTTGCAATCATGTCCAGCACAAAGGAAATTACTATTATCAGTTTTAGGAGTCGTAGATCTGCAGGATTCGAACCTTATGGTCTTTTAGGAAATTTTACACCTTTCCTACCCCATCAAATGGCTTTCCAGATTCCAGTGTTAGTAAAAAACAGACGTTGCTTTCATACTGTGATTGATGAAGGGGCATCTATGTGTATCATGTTGTTTGGTTGTTGGAAATCACTCGGTTCTTCGACGCTTAACCAATCTCTGACCATCCTCAAAGCTTTTGATGGAAGAGGATTCCATCCGTATTGTATTTTACAGGATCTACCTATTGAGGTCAAAGGAAAAACTGTTAATCTAGATGTGGAAGTAGTTGATGCCTCTCTAGATTACAACCTTCTCTTGGGTCAAATTTGGTCTTATGCTATGATTGCTGTCATATCATCAGTCTTTTGGTTAATCATATTCCCTCACAAAGGAAATATTTTTAAAATTGACCAGCTTTCATATTATTCGTCCGACCCAACGTCTACGGATAGTATCCAGCATGTTGGAAAATCGACTATCCCTTACGAAGATGTTGGGGTAGTTTTAATTAAAGACTCTGCTTTATTAGGGAATTTTTCTATGCCTACACCCAATGTACCATATACTATTTCTAATATCAATATGATTACATCAAGCACTATTCCATTTAATTATCCTTGAATAGTGCCTTAAGAATCAGAACTAGATTCTTTCGATGGCAAGATGCCTTTGAGTCCTTTTGAGATAGCATATCAAGAGGTACAAATAATTTTCTTATACCCCTTCAACTGCTTCTGATCCAGTGAATGTGATCAATGAAGAATTATTTTCGACATCAAGCTCAGCCTTGACATCAATTCCTGATCCTTTTCAACAAGTATTCAATACTGATGAACATATTCGTGAATTTTTTTCTATGGATGAATTACCATGGGGAGATCTACATCATAGATCTTCGTTTTTACCTAACCTTGATAGATTTGAAAATGATTTTTCGTCAATTTTTACTACTGAATATGTCACAGAACCTCAGAATCCTATATCGATCACAAATTTGGATTCTGAAATGAATTTAGAAATATTTTACAACTGTTCCCATTGACATCTCAGTAAAACTAGGAATTGTTGAAAACATTCATATAGGCGCTTCTTGTACACAAGATGAAATTGATATATACAAAGCCCTATTTCAAGAATTCCGTGACATTTTTGCCTAGTCCTATGAAGAAATTCCAGGAATTGATCCATCTATTGTCATTCATGAAATTAAAAAATACCCGGATGCTAAACCTATTAGACAAAGATTACATCAGATACATCCACAAAAAGCTACTGTAATCAAAGCTGAAGTTGAAAAATTACTTCGAGTAGGATTTATTTATCTAATCCCTCTCACGGATTGGGTATCTAATATTGTTCCTGTTAATAAAAAACAAGGAACAATCAGAGTATGTAACGATTATAGGGATATAAACAGAGCTTGTACAAAAGGAAATTATCCAACCCCTTATATCGATCAAATCATTGACGATTGTGCCGGAAGAAAAATGTTTTCATTTATGGATGGATTTTCTAGTTATAATCAAATAAACATACTCCCTGCTGATCAACCAAAGACAAAATTCATTTGTCCGTGGGGAACTTTCGCTTACCGTAAATTACCATTTGGATTTAAGAATGTTGGTGCAAATTTTCAAAGGGAAATTTCTTATGCATTTCATGACATTAAACACATTGTGCAACCTTATCTCGATGATTTACCTGCTCACTCATTACATAGGAAAGATAATCCCTCTCATTTACAAGCAATATTTATGAGATGTAGGCATTATAAGATTCGTCTGAATCCTCACAAATGTGTTTTCTGTGTACAATTTGGATGATTTTTGGGATTTATTGCTTCAAAGGTAGGAATTCGTGTCGACCCATCGAAGGTTGAGGCCATCATAAGTTTACCTCCTCTTTCCACACTCTGCCAACTCCAAAGTTTGCAAGGGAAAAAAAACTTTCTGCGTAGATTTATTCCTAAATATGTTGAGTTAATCAAAGGTTTTAATAGGTTGTTGAAACAGAGTATTCTTTTCATTTGGGACGAGATTGCTGATAGATCTTTTTATGCTCTAAAACACGTGTTGACCCATGCACCGTTATTGCATCCACCCAATTACAACCAAGATTAATTTTTATACTTAGCAGCCTCTAATTCCACGATCAGAATGGTATTAGTTTAGGAAGATGAATTTCACAATGAACATGCGATTTACTATCTCAGTCACAATTTGAATCTGACTAAAATCAAATACTCACATGTGGAGAAATTGGCCTTGGCAGCAGTTCAAGCTGTCCAAATATTTTGTCATTATATACTGTTACAAAAAACAATAGTTATCCTGATTGTAACCCTATGATGTATATTTTTTCTAAGCAACTACTCGGGGGAAAATACTCTAAATGGATAGTAATCCTTCAAGAGTTTGATTTAGAATTTGAAACTTCTAAATCAAATAAATCACTAGTGTTCACCAAATTGATGTGTGACTTCCCAAATACTGAGATAGAAACTGTGGTAGAACATCCAATCGTTGATGAATCTTTGTTTCTTATCAGTACTTTATATCCTTGGTATGGAGATATAATCATTTATCTCCAAACCTAAACTTTTTGGCTTGAGCTTTTGCGTTCACAATGACAAAAGATCCATTACCAGTCTCAGCAGTACAATATTGTTGGAGACACGCTTTATCGTCGCGGTGCGGATTCTATATTTTGATGATGTTTAACCCACGAAGAGGTTGAAAAAGTTTTAAATGACTATCATTCTGGAGAATGTGGAGGTCATATGTCTGGGTATGCCACAACCCAAAATATATTGCTTGCTGGTTATATTTTGACCTTTGTTATTTAAAGATTGCATTCTAGCAGTCCGAAAATGCCACAATTGTCAGATCTTTGATCGTAAAATGCGTGCACCACCAGCTCCTCTTTACCCCATAATTGTTGTCAGTCCTTTTGCAAAATGGGGCATTGATTTCATTACATGTAACCCTCACTCGGTTGGGGGGCATCGCTATATTATTCTCGCAGTAGATTATTTTACCAAATGGGCCGAGGCGATGCCTACATTTGTAGCTTATGGAAAAACTACAACTACTTTTGTATTCAATCATGTCATTGCTCGATTTGGTGTACCCTAAGCTATCATTACTGATAATGGGAGCCATTTTTGAAACATTATGATGACCGAAATTTCCGACCAACTTGGCCTACTCCATGATAGTTCTACACCATATTACCTGCAGGATAATGGTCAGGTTGAAGTTGTAATTAACGTTTTAACCACTATGATTAAAAGGATAATAGGAATTCATAAATTGAATTGGAATACTATGCTTTTCTCAACACTTTGGGCATACTGAACCTCAGCAAAAACCACAACAGGTTTCACTTATTTTCAATTGTTCTACGGTTTAGAAGCTGTGTTACTAATTGAATGCGAAATAACATCACTCCAATTAGCCATATAATTACTACCATCTACCTCTGAGGAGGAGAAACGCTTTTTGTATCTAGCACAATTAGATGAGACTCGATGCACCATTTCATTGGCAGCTGAAGCTCACAAAAAACACGTTAAAGCTCAGTACGATCGAAGTGTTACACCTCGTGTTTTCTTAGAGGGTGACCTAGTATTGGTATACGACCAAGCTAATGATAAAATAGGAGCTGGGAAATTCGAACCCATGTGGCACGGTCCTTATATTGTCAAGCGAGTGCTTGCAAAAGGGGCCTATGAATTTACTGATTATGACAGGGTCTCTTTAGACAAACCCAGAAATGGGCTTTATCTGAAGAGATATTATGCTTAAATCTTGTGTGGAGTTCTTGTATATTAGTTCTTTTCGTAGCTAGTGTGCCTTAGATTAAAATAATGTGCCTAGTTTAAGTTTGTTTTTACTACTATCCCTGCTTATCTGGATTACTCTTGATATTGTAGATGTCGACATCCATTCAAACATATATTGGTTTTGCTGATGGTGCTTCTCGTAATTGATGGCAGTGTGGGTGCAGGCGTTAAGGAGAGTTGTTCAAACTTGTTTACAATGTTTTCTAACTCATGAGGAATCTGATCTTGATCTCCCTTTTCACTCTCGATCATCAAATTTTATTGATTCTGTTGATAAAACTAATAAAAATACAGTCGGAAGCAAATGTCCTTTTATACATTCTGAAACATAATAATGCACTTTAAAAAGTGTTAAACCTTTGTAAACAATGGTTAAAACCCTTCGGAATGTATTATAACCCACTTAAACCAATGTTTTAATACCGTTCGGGAATATAATAATTGACCTTTAAAACAATGATTTAAACCTTTCGGAAATGATGTTCTAAACCTTCGGCAATGTAATATTGTAATGCATTTTAAACAATGAAAACCCTTCTTAGAAATGTATTTCCGACCTCAAACTCTTAATAAATCTCCACGGAAATAACATTAAAACCTTGGAAATAATATTAAAACCTCTTCGGAAACATTTCAATAAAACTCCACTTCATAAATTTTTGGGTCATACCTTGGTTTAAACCTCCACACAACTTTCCATGCGATTACCATCGGATCTTCACAGATCTTGATCGGACGGATATCGCATCCAATTTTCCCTCGTGACTTATCAATCAAATGTTATGCGAAACTAGTGGTTTCGATAACGTGACGTGTCGCGTTCTAATTTTATCGCGTTGATTTGAATAAAAACCACTCACGACCCAAAGGCTGTGCGAAAACAATGGTTTGGTTACTCAAAACCACTAACCTGCAAACTTCAATTCTGATCGCGTTTGAAGTCGGATTCTCTCTGAATTTCAGGGTTAACTTCAATTTCACTGGAAAACCTCCTTTCCGCTGTGTAAATTAATAAACATAGATCGATTTTCGAATTATTCAATTTCGAACGAAAGAACCATAATCTTTGGGTTTCTTCCACTCCTTTACACATAAACTAATACACTCAATTATACACAGAATATATAAAAACCAAATATATTTTCTAAGGGTGAAACCCTCCGGGAAATTGCCAAGTAACAAAAATTAAACAAACACTGCAATCGTATTAAAACAGAGGCAAAACCTCTCAATCAATTCTTCTACGGCCAAATTCCGAATTCCTCCTTGTCAGAGGTTACAATTTATAGTTCTTTTACATAACAATCGACCTCCTCTTGAGGATCGAATTATCTAAATTTATAAAAATCCTAATTACATAATATATTCCTAAATTCTATCAACTGAAGCTAAATATGCTGAAACAAATCTAAAACTATTCAATCATCCTAAATACTAGTTCAACCCTATCTATTACAACTGTAAATTGACAGCTAAAGGTACCAACACCATTGCTTGTAACTTTTTTTGAATTTTTTGAATAATTAATGAAGCCTCTTTTGTCTCTAAGCCTCATGCCCCTGCATCAGAGTCCCTAGGACAGAAATATTCATGGGCTCCTTTCCATGAGCCCTTCCACAGAACTGCCCAGTTTATGCAACATGTTTTCTGTCATCTAGGTAGCATCTTCAATTGGGTGATCCCTCCACTTGATCAAGTATTGAAAATACTCCTGTCCCCTGGTTTTCTTAAACACTTTCTTGTCTAAGATTCTCTCTGGCTGTAATGTATTTGCTATAGGTAACTGTTTTACCTAGTCAATCTTTTCTCTGTCTTTTGGTCTTTCATCTGTGCCACCATCTTCATATCTATACAAATAAGCAACATTGAATATTGTAGATATTCCAATATCAGAAGGTAATTCAATTTCATAAGAATTTGCAAAAAAATTTCTCAATATCCTGCATGGTCCTATCTTTTTGAATTTTAATTTGTTATACTGCTTCTTTGGAAATCTTTATTTTCTTAAGTGTGCCAAAACCAAATCATCAAATTACAAATTAACTTCTCTTTTGCTCAAATATGCTCTATTCTTGTACTTGATGCTACTGTCTTGTAACTGCTGCTTTACCTGTTCATGTATTGCTTGAATTTATGAAGCAAACTCCTCTCCTTCAGCACTTCTCATTTTTGCTTTTCCCAAGTCCCTCAATTCAAATACTCCTCTTGGCTGCATTCCATAAACTATACGAAATGGACTCTATCCTGTAATTCTGTTAGGTGAATCATTATATCCATATTCTGCCTGTGGTAAAATATGATCCCACTGTTTAGGATGTTCTCGTACAAGACATCTCAAAATATTACCCAAACTTATGTTTACTACTTCAATCTGCCCATCAGTCTAAGGGTGATAAGATGAGTTGAAACTTAGTTTAGTACCAAGCTTCTTAAACAATGTCCTCCAAAAATGACAAATAAATCTGGTATCTCTATCAGAAATAATACTTTTAGGTAACCCATGTAATCTGGCAATTTCCTTGAAAAAAAAATTGGCAACATGAGTAGCATCACTGGTTTTACGAATAAAATGTGCCATTTTTAAAAATCTATCAACTACAACATAAATTGCATCATTTCCCCTCTGTGTCTTAGGAAATCCTAAAACAAAATCCATACTTACCATATCCCAAGGTCTGTTTGGAATCGTCAATGGAATGTACAAACCTGCATTTTGACTTTTCCCTTTTGCATATTGACAAATTTTACAATTCTTCACATACTTTTCCACTTCAGATCTCATCTTTGGCCAAAAAAAAATGACTTAGTTGCTCATAAGTCTTATCAACACCAAAATGGCCAGCAATTCCACCACTATGTTTCTCCCTGATTAAATTTTCTCTCATATAACAATTTGGTATGCACAACTGATTTCTTTTGAACAATAAACCCTCTTGCAAGAAATAATCTAACCACTAACTTCTGCCTATCAAGATAGGATTACAACATGCTTCAAATGCTTCTTTGAAATCCAAATTTGTTTTATCGAGTTCTTTAAGAAAATCAAAACCCAACACTTCAATTTGACTTTCTTGAATAATAATGCTTTTTCTACTCAAGGCATCAGCTACCTTGTTTGCTTGACCACTTATATGCTTCAATACAAAGTTAAAAATTTGAATATATTCAACCCATTTTTCATGCTTTTGATTCAATTTATGCTGTTGCATAATATACTGTAAAGCATGATTATCTAAATATAGCACAAATTCTTTAGACATTAAATAATGTCTCCACTTCTTCAATGACTGTAGAATTGCATAAAATTACTTGTCATAATAAGAGTACTTCATTCTTGTCTCATTCAGCTTCTCATTGAAATATGCTACAGGCCTATCTTCTTTACTTAATACATCTCCAATAGCTTCTCCACTGGCATCACGTTTTACTTGAAATGGTTTATTAAAATCAGGCAAAACTAAGACAGGTTTCTCAGTTATCTTTTGCTTTAAGAATTGAAAATTTATTTCAGCTTCAGCATTCCATTTGAATTCCTGTTTGTCCTTCTTTATGGTTTCAATGATAGGTGCATTGATCTTACTAAAATTCCTTATGAATTTTCTATAAAAACTAGCAAGACCGTGAAAACTTCTTACCTCAAAAACATTCTTTGGTGAAGGCCACTCCACAATTGCCTTTATATTCTTTGGATACATTTTTAATCCTTTAGTAGAAACAACAAATCCCAGATATACCAATTCTTCTTTCATGAATGAACATTTCTTTAAATTTATCCGTAATTTCTCTTGATGTAACTTTCTTAAGACATACTTAAGATGTCTCAGGTGTTCTTCCTTTGTTTTGCTGTAAATTAATATATCATCTAGATATACTATTGCAAATTTACCAGTAAATTCCTTCAATATCATCTATAAGCCCATAAAATGTATTTTAGGTTCATTTGATACAAACCAAAAGGCATTAACATCTATATCTATATATATAACTCTCATTTGTTTTAAAGGTTGTTTTCTCATTCATCACCTTCCTTATATCTCCACTTTGATGATACCCACTTTTCAGTCTAATTTGAAAACTATTCGCCCACCAAAATCCATGAAATCTTCAATTCTAGGTAAAGGAAATTCATACCTAATTGTTAATTTGTTGATTGTTTCAATTTAAATATTTCCACAAACTATTTTTCGGACTTTAATAATCTTTCATACCAGACAAGGACTCAGCCTGATCAAACCTTTGGTCAAACTCAATTCCCACACTTGCTTTCTCGATTTTCTTCTATTTTCCAGAGGAGTCATTCTATGTTTATTATTTGCAATGATCTTAATCAAATCTATCTGATGGTTGATTCTTCTTAAGGTGGTAATTCATTAGGAAAATCATCCACAATAATATCACAATAACTCTCCAACATTTCTTGAATTTCAATTGGCAAATCATAAATTTTAGTAGAAGTAAATATTACCTTAGGTTTGCAAAACAAAGCAAAATTTACCTCATCATCTTCAATCTACTGCAAGTATTCTTTCCCACTCAAAAATAAATTCTTTGGATCAAACTTTTTGCTTGATGCATCTCCTTCTTCCATAGGTAACAATCTTTTATTCATACCATCCTTGAAAAACTTGTAAGTGTTTCTCTTACCGTCATGCGCTGCTGCTCTGTCATACTGCCAAGGTCTAACTAGTAGTATGTGACACACATCCATAGGCATCACATCACACATGATTTTATCCTTGTAGCTGCCCATTTGCAACTCTATTTCACATTGTTCTTTCACAATCAGCTGGTGTCCCTTCTGAAGCCATGACACCTTGTATGGTTTTGGATGTTCCCTTGTCTTCAATTTCAACTTCTCTATCACCTATGTAGAGACCAAATTGTCTGTACTACCACTATCAATGACCAATTGACAACATTTCCCTTGAACTTTGCACACACTTTTGAACAAATTTTTCCGCTGTGCTGGCGTAGCAACTTCCTTTGTTTATTTCAACAAAACCTTGTTAATCGCCAAAGATTTCTTTATACACAATCTCTTTCTCTCACCCTAAAAGTAAATCTCGTTGCTTCTTCTCTAGTCTAAGCAACAATTGCATTTCTCTGGTTTGTACCCACATTCTCTTTCTCTGGACATTCATAGGCTCTATGTCATAATTTGTTACATCTGTAACATCTAACTTCTCTTCCTCTATTTCTGCCTCCTCTTCCTCTGTAAGAACTCCTTCTACCACTTGTATCACCTTCTGTGGGTGTGTACTAAGGTGAGCTATTGCTAGCTTCATCTCTTGGTGTTGTAGATCTTCCTCTACCACCTTTACTTCCTCTTCCTTGGAAAGTACCTCTTCCTTTGGAAAATTACTTTCTTAGGACTTTTTCTTCAGCTTTTAAGGCCATCTAGTAAGCCTCTTCTACTGTTTTAGGAGACAATATACTTATCTCATCTTGAATCTCCATTCTGAGACCATTTATGTACCTGGAAATCTTCTCTGCTGTATCTTGAATTTGTCCTTCTCTTATGCTCACTTTGTAAAATTATTCTATGTATTATTTTACTGTCATTAATCTCTGTCTAAGATTCTACATTTGTCCAAATAATGAAAGCTGATGATCACTAGGAAAAAACTTACCTCTCTGCTTTGCCACCATTCTGTTCTAATTCTTGATTGGTTGTTTACCAACTCTCCTTCTTTCTGCTTGCACTCCATCCCACCAAAGTGCTATATGTCCTTTTAACCTTGTGACAGCAAATTTAACTCTCTTTTCTTCACCCATCTCTTCATAATCAAAGCATTTATTCATTTCATTGATCCAGTCTATCAACTCTTCTGGATTCAATCCTCCTGAAAAAGTTGATACTTCAAGTCTAAGCTTGGATGTAGATCCTAAAATTGATTTAAAGAATCTCATATCAGGAGTAAGCTCAAGATTTTCTTCTTCTTCTTCAGCTTCAGGTTCACTGACATCTTCAGGATCTCTCAGATGTCCTACTTCAATTGCTTCTAATCTGGCTTGAATCTGTTGCATAGTCTCCAGTACTTCAGCATTTGCAACTGGTCTACCTCTTCTTCTACCAACACCACCTCTACCAATTCTGACAGCCATGCTGGATTTATGTTTCTGACTTTTGGAAGCTTGTTCAGTGTCTGAAAAATGCTCTGAAGACTACTCTGATACCACAAATGATGGCAGTGTGGGTGCAGGCGTTAAGGAGAGTTGTTCAAACTTGTTTACAATGTTTTCTAACTCAGGAGGAATCTGATCCTAATCTCCCTTTTCACTCTCGGTCATCAAATTTTATTAATTTAGTTGATAAAACTAATAAAAATATAGTCATAAGCAAAAGTCCTTTTATACATTCCGAAACATAATAATTCACTTTAAAAAGTGTTAAACCTTTGTAAACAATGGTTACAACCCTTCGGAATGTATTATAACCCACTTAAACCAATGTTCTAATACCCTTCGGGAATATAATAATTGACCTTTAAAACAGTGCTTTAAACCTTTCGGAAATGATGTTCTAAACCTTCAGCAATGTAATATTGTAATGCATTTTAAACAATGAAAACCCTTCTTAGAAATGTATTTCCGACCTCAAACTCTTAATAAACCTCCACAGAAATAATAATGAAACCTTGGAAATAATATTAAAACCTCTTCGGAAACATTTCAATAAAATTCCACTTCAGAAATTTTCGGGTCCAAGCCTTGGTTTAAACCTCCACACAGCTTTCCATGCGATTATCGTCGGATCTTCACAGATCTTGATCGGATGGATATCGCATCCAATTTTCCCCCGTGACTTATCACTCAAATGTTACGCGAAACTGGTGGTTTTGATAATGCGACATGTCGCCTTCTAATTTGATCGCGTTGATTTGAATAAAAACCACTCACGACCCAAAGGCTGTGCGAAAACAGTGGTTTGGTTTCTCAAAACCACTAACCTACAAACTTATATTCCGATCGCGTTTGAAGTCGGATTCTCTCCGGATATCAGGGTTAACTTCAATTTCACTGGAAAACCTCCTTTCCACTGTGTAAATCAATAAACATAGATTGATTGTCGAATTATTCAATTTCAAATGAATGAACCATAATCTTTCGGTTTCTTCCACTCCTTTACACATAAACTAATACACTCAATTATACATAGAATATATAAAAACCAAATAGATTTTTGAAGGGTGAAACCCTCCAGGAAATTGCCAAGTAACAACAGTTAAACAAATACAACAATCTTATTAAAACAGAGGCAAAACATCTCAATCAATTCTTCTACGGCCAAATTCTGAATTCCTCCTTGTCAGAGGTTACAATTTATAGTTCTTTTACATAACAACCGACCTCCTCTTGAGGATCGAATTCTATAAATTTATAAAAGTCCTAATTACATAATATCTTACTAAATTCTATCAACTAAAGCTAAATATGCTGAAACAAATCTAAAACTGTTCAATCCTCCTAAATACTAGTTCAACCCTATCTATTACAACTGTAAATTTACATCTAAAGGCACCAACACCTTTGCTTGTAATTTTTTTTGAATTTTTGGAATAATTAATGAAGCCTCTTTTGTCTCTAAGCCTCATGCCCCTGCATCAGACTCCTGAGGAAAAAAATCTTCATGGGCTCCTGTCCATGAGCTCTTCCACATAACTGCCCAGTTTCTACAACATGGTTTCTGTCATCCAGGTAGCATCTTCAATTGGCTGATCCCTCCACTTGATCAAGTATTCAAAATATTCCTGTCCCTTGGTTTTCTTAAACACTTTCTTGTCTAAGATCCTCTCTGGCTGTAATTTCTTTGCTGTAGGTAACTGTTTTACCCAGTCAATATTTTCTCTGTCTTCTGGTCTGTCATCTGTGCCACCATCTTCATATCTGTACAAATCAACAACATTGAATATTGGAGATATTCCAATATCAGAAGGTAATTCAATTTCATAAGCATTTGCAGAAAAATTTCTCAATATCTTGCATGGTCCTATCTTTTTGAATTTTAATTTGTTATACTACTTTTTTTGGAAATCCTTCTTTTCTTAAGTGTGCCAAAACCAAATCACCAACTTCAAAATTAACTTATCTTTTGCTCAAATCTGCTCTGTGTATTATACTTGATGCTGCTATCTTGTAACTGCTGCTTTACCTGTTCATGTATTGCTTGAATTTCTGAAGAAAACTCCTCTCCTTAAGCACTTCTCATTTCTGCTTTTCTCAAGTTCCTCAATTCAGATACTCCTCTTGGGTGCATTCCATAAAATATATGGAATGGAATTTGTCCTGTACTTCTGTTAGGTGAATCACTATATGCATATTCCGCCTGTGGTAAAATATGATCCCACTGTTTAGGATATTCTCCTGCAAGACATCTCAAAAGATTACCAAAAACTTGTTTACTAATTTAGTCTTCATTAGTTGAGGTTGATAGGCAGGCAACCTCAAGTTTAAGTCATAAAGATTATTCCACCAATGTCCTCCAAAAAATGACCAATAAATCTAATATCTCTAGGAAACAATGCTAGGTAAACCATGTAATCGACAAATTTCCTTGAAAAACAAATTGGCAACATGAGTAGCATCACTGGTTTTATAACATGGAACAAAATGTGCCATTTTTGAAAATCTGTCAACTACAACATAAATTGCATCATTTCTCCTCCGTGTCTTAGGAAATCCTAAAACAAAATCCATACTTACCATATCCCAAGGTCTGTCTGGAATAGGCAATGGAATGTACAAACCTGCATTTTGACTTTTCCCTTTTGCATATTGACAAATTTTACAATTCTTCACATAATTTTACACTTCAAATCTCATCTTTGGCAAAAAATAAAAATGAATTAGTTGCTCATAAGTCTTATCAACACCAAAATTTCCAACAAGTCCACCACTATGTTTCACCATGATTAAATTTTCTCTCATAGAACAATTTGGTATGCACAACTGATTTCTTTTGAATAATAAACCCTCTTGCAAGAAATAATCTAACCAATGACTTCTATCTATCAAAACAGGATTACAACATGCTTCAAATGCTTCTTTGAAATCCAAACCTATTTTATAGATTTCTTTAAGAAAATCAAAACCCAACACTTCAATTTGACTTTCTTGAATAAGAATGCTTTTTCTACTCAAGGCATTAGCTACCTTGTCTGCTTGACCACTTATATGCTTCAATACAAAGTTAAAAATTTGAAGATATTCAACCCATTTTGCATGTTTTTTATTCAATTTAGGTTGTTGCATAATATACTGTAAAGCATGATTATCTGAATATAGCACAAATTATTTAGACATTAAATAATGTCTCCACTTCTTCAATGACTGTACAATTGCATAAAATTCCTTGTCATAAGAAGAGTACTTCCTCCTTGTCTCATTCAGCTTCTCACTGAAATATGCTACAGGTTTATCTTCTTGACTTAATACAGCTCCAATAGCTTCCCCACTAGCATCACATTTTACTTGAAATGGTTTATTAAAATCAGGCAAAACTAAGACAGGTTTCTCAGTTATCTTTTGCTTTAAGAACTGAAAATTCCTTTCAGCTTTAGCAGTCCACTTGAATGGTTGTTTGTCCTTCTTTATGGTTTTAATGACAGGTGCATTGATCTTACTAAAATTCCTTATGAATTTTCTATAAAAACTAGCAAGACCATGGAAACTTCTTACCTCAAAAACACTTTTAGGTGAAGACCACTCCACAGTTGCCTTTATCTTCTCTAGATCCATTTTTAATCCTTCAGCAGAAACAACAAAACCTAGATATACCAATTCTTCTTTCATGAATGAACATTTCTTTAAATTTACCAGTAAATTCTCTTGATGTAACTTCCTTAAGACATAATTAAGATGTCTCAGGTGTTCTTCCTTTGTTTTGTTGTAAATTAATATATCATCTAGATATACTATTGCAAATTTACCAATAAATTCCTTCAATACTTCATTCATAAGCCTCATAAATGTACTAGGTGCATTTGATAAACCAAAAGGCATTACCATCCATTCATATAATCCCTCATTTGTTTTAAAGGTTGTTTTCCATTCATCTCCTTCCCTTATCCTAATTTGATGATACCCACTTTTCAAATCTAGTTTTGAAAAATATCTTGCTCCACTCAAAAAATCCATCAAATCTTCAATTCTAAGTAAAGGAAATCTATACCTGATTGTTATCTTGTTGACTGCTCTTGAATCAGTGCACATTCTCGAACCTCCATCTTTCTTTGGACTTAATACTGTAGGTACTGCACAAGGACTCAAACTTTCTCTGATCAAATCTTTGTCAACCAATTCCTGCACTTGCTCTCTGATTTCTTCATTTTCTGTAGGAGTCATTCTGTAAGCTACTTTGTTTGGAAAATTTGATCCTAGAATCAAATCTATCTGATGGCTGATTCTTCTCACAGGTGGTAATTCATCAGGCAAATAATGCATAATAATATCACAATAACTCTCCAACATTTCTTGAATTTCAATTGGCAAATCAGAAATTTTAGTAGAAGTAAATACTACCTTAGGTTTGCAAACTAAAGAAAAATTTACCTCATCATCTTCAATCTGCTGCAAGTATTCTTTTCCACTCAATAATAAAACCTTTGGATTAGACTTTTCACTTGATGCATCTCCTTCTTCCATAGGTAACAATGTTTGATTCATACCATATTTGAAAAAATTATAAGTGTTTCTCTTGCCATCATGTATTGCTGCTCTGTCATACTGCCAATGTCTACCTAGCAATATGTGACACACATCCATAGGCATCACAACACACATGATTTTATCTTTGTAGCTGCCCATTTGCAATTCTATTTCACATTTTTCTTTTACAATCAGCTGATGCCCCTTCTGAAGCCATGACACCTTGTAGGGTGTTGGATGTTAATTGTCTTCAATTTCAACTTCTCCATCACCTCTGTAGAGACCATATTATCTATACTACCACTATAAATTACCAATTGATATCATTTCCCTTGAACTTTGCAGACACTTTTGAAAAAAGTATTTCTTTGTACTAGTTCAACAACTTCCTTTATTTGTTTTAACAAAACCTTGTTAACCACCAAAGATTCTCCTTTCTCTGGCATAATTTATTTCTCTATTTCAGGCAAATTTGCTGCTTCTTCTCCAGTCTAAGCAACAATTGCATTTCTCTGGTTTTTCCCCACATTATCTTTCTCTAGACATTCATAGGCTCTATGTCCTACTTTGTTACATCTGTAACATCTAACTTCTCTTCCTCTGTTTCTGCCTCCTCTTCCTCTGTAAGAACTCCTTCTTCCACTTGTATCACCTTTTGTGGGTGCATACTGAGGTGAGCTGCTGCTAGCTCCATCTCTTGGTGCTATAGATCTTCCTCTACCACCTGGACTTCCTCTTCCTCGGAAAGTACATCTTCCTTTGGCAAATTGATTTCTTAGGAGTTTTTCTTCAGATTTTAAGGCCATCTGATAAGCCTCTTCTACTGTTTTAGGAGACAATATACTTATCTCATCTTGAATCTCCATTCTGAGACAATTTATGTATCTGCAAATATTCTCTGTTGTATCTTGAATTTGTCCTACTCTTATGCTCACTTTGTAAAATTCTTCTGTGTATTCTTTTACTGTCATTAATCTCTGTCTAAGATTCTACATTTGTCTAAATAATGAAAGCTAATAATCACTAGGAAAAAATGTACCTCTCAACTTTGCCACCGTTCTGTTCCAATTCTTGATTGGTTGTTTACCAACTCTCCTTCTTTCTGCTTGCACTCCATCCCACCAAAGTGCTGCATGTTCTTTTAACCTTGTGACAACAAATTTAACTCTCTTTTCTTCACCCATCTCTTCATAATCAAAGCATTTATTCATTTCATTGATCCAGTCTATCAACTCTTCTGGATTCAATCCTCCTGCAAAAGTTGATACTTCAATTCTAGGCTTGGATGTAGATCCTAAAACTGATTTAAAGAATCTCATATCAGGAGTAAGCTCAACATTTTATTCTTCTTCTTCAGCTTCAGGTTCACTGACATCTTCAGGATCTCTCTGATGTCCTACTTCAATTTCTTCCAATTTGGCTTCAATCCGCTGCATAGTCTCCAGTACTTCAACATTTGCAACTGGTCTACCTTTTCTTCTACCAGCACCACCTCTACCAATTTTGACAGCCATGCTGGATTTCTTTTTCTGACTTTTGGAAGCTTGTTCAGTGTCTGAAAAATGCTCTGAAGACTACTCTGATACCACAAATGATGTCTGTGTGGGTGCAGGCATTAGGGAGAGTTGTTCAAACTTGTTTACAATGTTTTCTAACTCAGGAGGAATCTGATCCTGATCTCCCTTTTCACTCTCGGTCATCAAATTTTATTATTCAGTTGATAAAACTAATAAAAATACAGTCGGAAGCAAAAGTACTTTTATACATTCTGAAACATAATAATTCACTTTAAAAAGTGTTAAACCTTTGTAAACAATGGTTATAACCCTTTGGAATGTATTATAACCCACTTAAACCAATGTTCTAATACCCTTCGGGAATATAATAATTGACCTTTAAAATAGTGCTTTAAAACTTTTGGAAATGATGTTCTAAACCTTCGGCAATGTAATATTGTAATGCATTTTAAACAATGAAAAACCTTCTTAGCCATGTATTTCCGACCTCAAACTCTTAGAAACCTCCACGGAAATAATAATGAAACCTTGGAAATAATATTAAAGCCTCTTCAAAAACATTTCAATAAAATTCCACTTCAGAAATTTTCGGGTCCACACCTTGGTTTAAACCTCCACGCAGCTTTCCACTCAATTATTGTCGGATCTTCACAGATCTTGATCGGACGGATATCGCATCCAATTTTCCCTCGTGACTTATCACTCAAATGTTACGTGAAACTGGTGGTTTTGATAATGTGACGTGTCGCGTTCTAATTTGATCGCGTTGATTTGAATAAAAACCTCTCACGACCCAAAGGCTGTGCGAAAACAGTGGTTTGGTTTCTCAAAACCACTAACCGACAAACTTATATTCCGATCGCGTTTGAAATCAGATTCTCTCCGAATATCAGGGTTAACTTCAATTTCACTGGAAAACCTCCTTTCCACTGTGTAAATCAATAAACATAGATTGATTGTCAAATTATTCAATTTCAAACAAAAGAACCATAATCTTTCGGTTTCTTCCACTCCTTTAAACATAAACTAATAAACTCAATTATACACAAAATATATAAAAACCAAATAGATTTTCGAAGGGTGAAACCCTCTAGGAAATTTCCAAGTAACAACAGCTAAACAAATACAACAATCTTATTAAAACAGAGGCAAAACATCTCAATAAATTCTTCTACGGCCAAATTCTGAATTCCTCCTTGTTAGAGGTTACAATTTATGGTTCTTTTACATAACAATCGACCTCCTCTTGAGGAAACAATTCTCTAAATTTAGAAAAATCCTAATTACATAATATCTTCCTAAATTCTATCAACTGAAGCTAAATATGCTGAAACAAATCTAAAACTGTTCAATCCTCCTAAATACTAGTTCAACCCTATCTATTACAACTGTAAATTTACATCTAAAGGTACCAACACCTTTGCTTGTAGATTTTTTTGAATTTTTGGAATAATTAATGAAGCCTCTTTTGTCTCTAAGCCTCATGCCCCTGCATCAGACTCCTGAGGACAAAAATCTTTATGGGCTCTTGTCCATGAGCTCTTCCACATAACTACCCAGTTTCTACAGCATGGTTTCTGTCATCCAGGTAGCATCTTCAATTGGCTGATCCCTCCACTTGATCAAGTATTCAAAATACTCCTGTCCCTTGGTTTTCTTAAACACTTTCTTGTCTAAGATCCTCTCTGGCTGTAATGTCTTTGCTGTAGGCAACTGTTTTACCCAGTCAATATTTTCTCTGTCTTCTAGTCTGTCATCTGTGCCACCATCTTCATATCTGTACAAATCAACAACATTGAATATTGGAGATATTCCAATATCAGAAGGGAATTCAATTTCATAAGCATTTGAAGAAAACTTTCTCAACATCTTGCATGGTCCTATCTTTTTGAATTTTAATTTGTTATACTACCACTTTGGAAATCCTTCTTTTCTTAAGTGTGCCAAAACCAAATCACCAACTTCAAAATTAACTTCTCTTTTGCTCAAATCTGCTCTGTGTATTGTACTTGATGCTACTATCTTGTAACTGCTGCTTTACATGTTCATGCATTTCTTGAATTTCTGAAGAAAACTCCTCTCCTTAAGCACTTCTCATTTCTGCTTTTCCCAAGTTCCTCAATTCAGATACTCCTCTTGGGTGCATTCCATAAAAGATATGGAATGGACTCTATCCTGTACTTCTGTTAGGTGAATCATTATATGCATATTCCGCCTGTGGTAAAATATGATCCCACTGTTTAGGATATTCTCCTGCAAGACCTCTCAAAAGATTACCAAAACTTCTGTTTACTACTTCAGTCTACCCATCAGTTTGAGGTTGATAAGCTGAGCTGAAACTCAGTTTAGTACTAAGATTCTTCCACAATTTCCTCCAAAAATGACCAATAAATCTGGTATCTCTATCAGAAACAATACTTTTAGGTAACCCATGTAATCTGACAATTTCCTTGAAAAACAAATTGGCAACATGAGTAGCATCACTGGTTTTATAACATGGAACAAAATGTGCCATTTTTGAAAATCTGTCAACTACAACATAAATTGCATCATTTCCCCTCCGTGTCTTAGGAGATCCTAAAACAAAATCCATACTTACCATATCCCAAGGTCTGTCTGGAATAGGCAATGGAATGTACAAACCTGCATTTTGACTTTTCCCTTTTGCATATTGACAAATTTTACAATTCTTCACATAATTTTCCACTTCAAATATCATCTGTGGCAAAAAATAAAAATGACTTAGTTGCTTATAAGTCTTATCAACACCAAAATTTCCAACAAGTCCACCACTATGTTTCTCCCTAATTAAGTTTTCTCTCATAGAACAATTTGGCATGCACAACTGATTTCTTTTGAACAATAAACCCTCTTGCAAGAAATAATCTAACCAATGACTTCTATCTATAAAAACAGGATTACAACATGCTTCAAATTCTTCTTTGAAATCCAAACCTATTTTATAGATTTCTTTAAGAAAATCAAAACCCAACACTTCAATTTGACTTTCTTGAATAAAATGCTTTTTCTACTTAAGGCATTAGCTACCTTGTCTGCTTGACCACTTATATGCTTCAATACAAAGTTAAAAATTTGAAGATATTCAATCCATTTTGCATGTTTTTGATTCAATTTAGGCTGTTGCATAATATACTGTAAAGCATGATTATCTGAATATAGCACAAATTATTTAGACATTAAATAATGTCTCCACTTCTTCAATGACTGTACAATTGCATAAAATTTCTTGTCATAAGAAGAGTACTTCCTTCTTGTCTCATTCAGCTTCTCACTGAAATATGCTACATGCCTATCTTCTTGACTTAATACAGCTCCAATAGCTTCTCCATTGGAATCACATTTTACTTGAACTGGTTTATTAAATTCAGGAAAAACTAAGACAGGTTTCTCAGTTATCTTTTGCTTTAAGAACTAAAAATTTCTTTCAGCTTTAGCAGTCCATTTGAATTCATGTTTGTCCTTATTTATGGTTTCAATTATAGGTGCATTGATCTTACTAAAATTCTTTATGAATTTTCTATAAAAACTAGCAAGACCATGAAAACTTCTTACCTCAAAAACATTCTTTTGTGAAGGCCACTCCACAATTGCCTTTCTCTTCTCTGGATCCATTTTCAATCCTTCAGCATAAACAACAAAACCCATATATACCAATTCTTCTTTCATGAATGAACATTTCTTTAAATTTATCAGTAATTTCTCTTGATGTAAATTTATTAAGACATAATTAAGATGTTTCAGGTGTTCTTCCTTTGTTTTGTTGTAAATTAATATATCATCCATATATACTATTGCAAATTTACCAATAAATTCCTTCAATACTTCATTCATAAGCCTCATAAATGTACTAGGCGCATTTGATAAACCAAAAGGCATTACCATCCATTCATACAATCCCTCATTTGTTTTAAAGGCTGTTTTCCATTCATCACCTTCCCTTATCCTAATTTGATGATACCCACTTTTCAAGTCTAATTTTGAAAAATATCTTGCTCCACTCAAACAATCCATCAAATCTTCAATTCTAGGTAAAGGAAATCTATACTTGATTGTTATCTTGTTGATTGCTCTTGAATCAATGCACATTCTCCAACCTCCATCTTTCTTTGGACTTAATACTATAGGTACTGCACAAGGACTCAAAATTTCTCTGATCAAACCTTTGTCAACCAATTCCTGCACTTGCTTTCTGATTTCTTCATTTTCTGTAGGAGTCATTCTGTAAGCTGCTTTGTTTGGAAAATTTGATCCTAGAATCAAATCTATCTGATGGCTGATTCTTCTCACAGGTGGTAATTCATCAGGCAAATAATGCACAATAATATCACAATAACTCTCCAACATTTCTTGAATTTCAATTGGAAAATCAGAAATTTTAGTAGAAGTAAATACTACCTTAGGTTTGCAAAGTAAAGCAAAATTTACCTCATCATCTTCAATCTTCTGCAAGTATTCTTTTCCACTCAATAATAAAGCCTTTGGATTAGACTTTTCACTTGATGCATCTCCTTCTTCCATAGGTAACAATGTTTGATTCATACCATCTTTGAAAAACTTATAAGTGTTTCTCTTGCCATCATGTATTGCTTCTCTGTCATACTGCCAAGGTCTACCTAGCAATATGTGACACACATCCATAGGCATCACATCACACATGATTTTATCTTTGTAGCTACCCATTTGCAATTCTATTTCACATTGTTCTTTTACAATTAGCTGATGTCCCTTTTGAAGCCATGACACCTTGTAGGGTGTTGGATGTTAATTGTCTTCAATTTCAACTTCCCCATCACCTCTGTAGAGACCATATTATCTATACTGCCACTATAAATTACCAATTGGTAGCATTTCCCTTGAACTTTGTAGACACTTTTGAAAAAAGTCTTTCTCTGTACTAGTTAAACAACTTCCTTTATTTGTTTTAACAAAACCTTGTTAACCACCAAAGATTCTCCTTTCTCTGGCATAATTTCTTTCTCTGTTTCAGGCAACTTTGCTGCTTCTTCTCTAGTCTGAGCAACAATTGCATTTCTCTGGTTTTTCCCCACATTATCTTTCTCTAGACATTCATAGGCTCTATGTCCTACTTTGTTACATCTATAACATCTAACTTCTCTTCCTCTGTTTCTGCCTCCTCTTCCTCTGTAAGAACTCCTTCTGCCACTTGTATCACCTTCTGTGGGTGCATACTGATGTCTGCTAGCTCCATCTCTTGGTGCTGTAGATCTTCCTCTACCACCTCGACTTCCTCTTCCTCGGAAAGTACCTCTTCCTTTGGCAGATTGCTTTCTTAGGATTTTTTTTCTTCAACTTTTAAGGCCATCTGGTAAGCTTCTTCTACTGTTTTAGGAGACAATATACTTATATCATCTTGAATCTCCATTCTGAGACCATTTATGTACCTGGAAATCTTCTCTGTTGTATCTTGAATTTGTCGTGCTCTTATGCTCACTTTGTAAAATTATTCTATGTATTATTTTACTGTCATTAATCTCTGTCTAAGATTATGCATTTTTCCAAATAATGAAAGCTGATGATCACTAGGCAAAAACTTACCTCTCAGCTTTGCCACCATTCTGTTCCAATTATTGATTGGTTGTTTACCAACTCTCCTTCTTTCTGCTTGCACTCCATCCCACCAAAGTGCTGCATGTCCTTTTAACCTTGTGACAACAAATTTAACTCTCTTTTCTTCACCCATCTCTTCATAATCAAAGAATTTATTCATTTCATTGATCTAGTCTATCAACTCTTCTGGATTCAATCCTCCTACAAAAGCTGATACTTCAAGTCTAGGCTTGGATGTAGATCCTAAAACTGATTTAAAGAATCTCATATCAGGAGTAAGCTCAACATCTTCTTCTTCTTCTTCAGCTTCAGGTTCACTGACATCTTCAGGATCTCTCTAATGTCCTACTTCATTTGCTTCCAATCTAGCTTGAATCCGTTGTATAGTCTCCAGTACTTCAAAATTTTCAACTGGTCTACCTCTTCTTGTTAGGTAAACATGACTCGGGGTAGAGTCAATGTTGACTAGGGTAAACAGTAGTGGTTTTGGGGCACATGGTTTTGTGCACCCATGGTTTTAGCCCATGGTATTACATGTAATGGAGCCTATAAGAGGCTGGGAATACTTCATTGTAAGGTAGGCCTAGAGGTGAGTGGTGAAGGCTCACTTGGCCGGATTGGCCAGGGTTTTTTGGCCAATGGTTAATGAAATTTCATTGGTTGGGTTTTTCCCCAGATTTGGGGTTTTCCTGGTTAAACATTGTGTTTATGTTTATGTGATTTGTTGTTGGGTTTTGTATGTGTATTATTCTCTCGGTAAATATTTTATTTCTCCAGTAATTCCTAACAAATGGTATCAGAGCCATATTTGGCTTCAAAGGGACGCTTTTGCAGCCAAGGGTTTTATTGGCCTGTGAATGGAGAAATCAATGCAGCCTTTTGCAGATCTAGCCATACGGAGCATGGTGTTTCTAGGAAATAGGAAATATCCAATTGATTGATTCCATGGGGAATTCCATGGAGGGTTTCTCAATGGATAAAGAGAACAATGGTGCTTCCACAGCCCAAATCTGGCGACTAGCAGTGATAAGAAGTTGGTTTGAGAAATTCAAAGATGAGAGGATGTTTGCATGTGGATTAATTAATTGATGAACCATGTATCTGAAGAGAACTCCTAGAGGACTGGCGGTTACAGAGGCTGGTGACCCATGTAATCCGGTAGATGGGTTCTTTTTATATGGACATTGATTTCATATGTACAAAGAGCAACAATGAAACAAAAAAATATTATTATAATGGAGTTAATTTTTTACATGTAAATGGGCATACTGTTGTAAGACCTGGTATGGCATGCGTACCCCTGGGTAATCTCTGGTAAGGTCTGGGTTAGACCTAGGTGATAGGGGGGATGTCAAGTTTACAATTACCCTGGGTAAAAATTTGAGGAGGGAAGAGCTAGAGTGAGCGGTGTTGTCTCATTTAGTAGGTTTGGCTGGATTTAGTCAATAATCCCCAAGTCAAGTTTAAGGGGGGAATTGTTAGGTAAAAATGACTCGAGGTAGAGTCAATGTTGACTAGGGTAGATAGTAGTGGTTTTGGGGCACATGGTTTTGTGCACCCATGGTTTTGGCCCATGGTATTACATGTAATGGAGCCTATAAGAGGCTGGGAATACTTCATTGTAAGGTAGGCCTGGAGGTGAGCGGTGAAGGCTCACTTATTTGGTTCTTGAAGTTTCATTCAATGGTGGCAAATTTCATTGGTTAGGTTTTCCCGGGTGCAGGGTTTTCTTTTTTTGAGTTGAAAAAACATTGTGTTTTATGTTTATCTGATTTGTTGTTGGGTTTGTATGTGTATTATTCTCTCGGTAAATATTTTATTTATATGATAATTCTTTGCTATTACCACCTTCCCTCATATTCTGACACCCATCTTTGGATTTCTTTTCTACAACTTTTGGGGCTTGTTTAATATTTTGGAATATATGAAAATTTACTCGATACATACCTTTAAATGATAGGTAGGTGGTAGTGGAGGATTGTTCAGTCTGTCTACAAACACTTCGGGACCAATTGATCCTGATCTCCCTTTTCACTCTCGGTCATCAAATTTTATTAATTCTGTTGATAAAACTAATAAAAATACAATCGAAAGAAAAAGTCCTTTTATAAATTCCGAAACATAATAATGCACTATAAAAAGTGTTAAACCTTTGTAAACAATGGTTACAACCCTTCGGAATGTATTATAACCAACTTAAACCAATGATTTAATACCCTTCGAGAATATAATAATTGACCTTTAAAACAATACTTTAAACCTTTCGGAAATGATGTTCTAAACCTTCGTCAATGTAATATTGCAATGCATTTTAAACAATGAAAACCCTTTTTAGCAATGTATTTCCGACCTCAAACTCTTAATAAACCTCCACGAAAATAACATTGAAACCTTGGAAATAATATTAAAACCTCTTTAGAAACATTTCAATAAATCTTCGCTTCATAATTTTTCGGGTCCATACCTTGGTTTAAACCTCCACGCAGCTTTCCACGTGATTACCGTCAGATCTTCATAGATCTTGATCGGACGAATATCGCATCCAATTTTCCCCCGTGACTTATCACTCATATGTTATGCGAAACTGGTGGTTTTGATAGCGTGACGTGTCGTGTACTAATTTGATCGCGTTGATTTGAATAAAAACCATTGACGACCCAAAGGCTGTGCGAAAACAGTGGTTTGGTTTCTCAAAACCACTAACCTGCAAACTTCAATTTTGATCGCATTTGAAGTCGGAGTCTCTCCGGATTTCAGGGTTAACTTTAATTTCACTGGAAAACCTCCTTTCCGCTATGTAAATCAATAAACATAGATCGATTATCGAATTATTCAATTTTGAACGAAAGAACCATAATATTTTGGTTTCTTCCACTCATTTACACATAAAATTATACACTCAATTATACATAGAATATATAAAAACCAAATATTTTTCGAAGGGTGAAACCCTCCAGGAAATTGCTAAGTAACAATAGTTAAAAAAATACTGCAATCTTATTAAAACAGAGGCAAAACCTCTCAATGAATTCTTCTATGGCCAAATTCTGAATTCCTCCTTGTCAGAGGTTACAATTTATAGTTCTTTTACATAACAATCGACCTCCTCTTGAGTCTCGAATTCTCGAAATTTAGAAAAATCCTAATTACATAATATCTTCCTAAATTCTATCAATTGAAGCTAAATATGCTGAAACAAATCGAAAACTATTCAATCCTCCTAAATACTAGTTCAACCCTATCTATTACAACTATAAATTGACAACTAAAGGTACCAACACCTTTGCTTGTAACTTTTTTTGAATTTTTGGAATAATTAATGAAGCCTCTTTTGTCTCTAAGCATCATGCCCCTGCATGAGACTCTTGAGGAAAAAAATCTTCATGGGCTCCTGTCCATGAGCTCTTCCACAGAACTGCCCAGTTTCTACAGCATGGTTTCTGTCATCCAGGTAGCATCTTCAATTGGCCAATCTCTCCACTTGATCAAGTATTGAAAATACTCCTCTCCCCTGGTTTTCTTAAGCACTTTGTTTTCTAAGATCCTCTCTAGCTGTAATGTCTTTGCTATAGGTAACTATTTTACCCAGTCAATATTTTCTCTGTCTTTTGGTCTGTCATATGTGCCACCATATTCATATCTGTACAAATAAACAACATTGAATATTGGAGATATTTCAATATTAGAAGGTAATTCAATTTCATAAGCATTTGCAGAAAATTTTCTCAATATCTTGCAAGGTCCTATCTTTTTGAATTTTAATTTGTTAAACTGCTTCTTTGGAAATCTTTCTTTTCTTAAGTGTGCCAAAACCAAATCACCAACTTCAAAATTAACTTCTCTTTTTCTCAAATCTGCTCTATTCTTGTACTTGATGCTGCTGTCTTGTAGATGCTACTTTAGCTATTCATGTATTGCTTGAATTTATGAAAAAAACTCCTCTCCTTTAGCACTTCTCATTTCTGCTTTTCCCAAGTTTCTCAATTCAGATACTCCTCTTGGGTGCATTCCATAAACTATATGGAATGGAATTTGTCCTGTACTTCTGTTAGGTGAATCATTATATGCATATTCTGCCTGTGGTAAAATATGATCCCACTGTTTAGGATGTTCTCCTGCAAGACATCTCAAAAGATTACCCCAACTTATGTTTATTACTTCAGTCTGCCCATCAGTCTGAGGGTGATAAGCTGAGGTAAAAATTAGTTTAGTACGAAGATTCTTCCATAATGTCCTCCAAAAATGACTAATAAATCTGTTATCTCTATCAGAAACAATACTTTTAGGTAACTCATGTAATTTGACAATTTCCTTGAAAAACAAATTGGCAACATGAGTAGCATCATTGGTTTTATAACATGGAATAAAATGTGCCATTTTTGAAAATCTGTCAACTACAACATAAATTTCATCACTTCCCCTCTGTGTCTTAGGCAATCCTAAAATAAAATCCACACTTACCATATCCCAAGGTCTGTTTGGAATAGGCAATGGAATGTACAAACCTGCATTTTGACTTTTCCCTTTTGCATATTGACAAATTTTACAATTCTTCACATACTTTTCCACTTCAGATCTCATCTTTGGCCAAAAAAAAAATGATTTAGTTTCTCATAAGTCTTATCAACACCAAAATGTCCAGCAAGTCCACCACTATGTTTCTCCCTGATTAAATTTTCTCTCATAGAATAATTTGGTATGCACAACTGATTTCTTTTGAACAATAAACCCTCTTGCAAGAAATAATCTAACCACTGACTTCTGTCTATCAAAACAGGATTACAACATGCTTCAAATGCTTCTTTGAAATCCAAATATGTTTTATAAATTCCTTTAAGAAAATCAAAAATCAACACTTCAATTTGACATTCTTGAATAAGAATGCTTTTTCTACTCAAGGCATCGGCTACCTTGTCTGCTTGACCACTTATATGCTTCAATGCAAAGTTAAAACTTTGATGATATTCAACCCATTTTGCATGTTTTTGATTCAATTTAGGCTGTTGCATAATATACTGTAAAGCATGATTATCTGAATATAGCACAAATTATTTAGACATTAAATAATGTCTCCACTTCTTCAATGACTTTACAATTGCATAAAATTCCTTGTCATAAGAAGAGTACTTCCTTCTCGTCTCATTCAACTTCTCACTGAAATATGCTACAGGCATATCTTCTTGACTTAATACAGCTCCAATAGCTTCTCCACTGGCATCACATTTTACTTGAAATGGTTTATTAAAATCAGGCAAAACTAAGACATGTTTCTCAGTTATCTTTTGCTTTAAGAACTGAAAATTTCTGTTAGCTTCAGTAGTCCATTTGAATGGTTGTTTGTCCTTATTTATGGTTTCAATGATAGGTGCATTTATCTTACTAAAATTCCTTATGAATTTTCTATAAAAACTAGCAAGACCGTGAAAACTTCTTACCTTAAAAACATTCTTTGGTGAAGGCCACTCCACAATTGCCTTTATCTTCTCTGGATCCATTTTTAATCCTTTAGCATAAACAAAAAAACCCATATATACCAATTCTTCTTTCATGAATGAACATTTCTTTAAATTTATCAGTAATTTCTCTTGATGTAACTTTCTTAAGACAAAATTAAGATGCCTCAGGTGTTATTCCTTTGTTTTGTTGTAAATTAATATATCATCCAGATATACTATTGCAAATTTACCAATAAATTCCTTCAATACTTCATTCATAAGCCTCATAAATGAACTAGGTGCATTTGATAAACCAAAAGGCATTACCATCCATTCATACAATCCCTCATTTGTTTTAAAGGCTGTTTTCTATTCATCACCTTCCACTGGAAAATTTGGCCCAATTTCCGACGGCCACTTCATCACTATTCTGACACATACTCATCGCAAGAGAGATATTTTGAGGCTGAAAAAAACGTGGTTAGCCATTATGTCGCAATTCCGATGCTTTTCCAAAGTTTCACAATACCGACACTTTTTCCGACGTTTTGCAAAGTGTCGCTATTCTGTTGTTTTATAAGCGTCGGTCTTCCGACGATCACAAACTGTCGGTCTTCCGACGATCACAAACTGTCGGTATTCCGACACTTTTTAGGTTTTCATACAAACGTCGCAATTCCGACGTTATGGCTTCCAACTTTTTACAAATCGTCGCAATTCTGACGAAATATCATCTGATGTTTAGTCCGACACTTATGTAACGTCGCTTTAGTGACGAAAAAGCTAAAAATATTTAAAAAAGAAACTTCACTCTTCCGACGATCGAGGCGTCGGTCTTCCGATGCAAATGTGAAAATATTAAAAAAATTTATGTCGCTCTTCCGACGTTTAAGGGGTCGGTCTTCCGACGAAAAATTCAAAATATTAAAAAAAAATAACGTTGCTCTTCCGACGTCTAAGGCGTCGGTCTTCCGACGCTTGATTAAAAATATTTAAAAAAATTATATATTTTCTAATGTGGTTCAACACAAATATATTGCACCAAATTTTATTTAGGAATCGATTAAATAGACTAAAATTTCTCAGGTTATTATTTCTGTTATGGAGAGATGTTTTAAACTATTACAATTTAATTGATTCTGGTCTAGCATATAAATTAGGAAATGGACATAAGGTTAGAATTAGAGTCCATCCATGGCCAAGAAGTGGTGACAAACATTGGATGACACAACCTATAATTAATTTTCTTTGTGACAATGGGAACACTAAACTACCACATTTCGACAACCCAACTCAATTTACCATTTGGAGGCAAGGATGTAAAATGACATAAGTATTGGAGTTGGATGTAGGATTTCATGAGGAACGGAATATGTATTTGGAAGCATTGACATAGTCTTGTATAAGGCTTACTAACAAAGATGATGACCTGGTTTGGTCACATTCTCCCTATGGGATCTACATGCACAAACTTGGGTACATTCACCTAAATTCAGTAGAAAGGAATGTTAAACATAAATATGGTGGAAAGTGGTCTATAAATAAAAATTTCCATCATAGTGTTGATTTTTCATGCCTCCAATATCATCGAGCCCTCCACAGTTGAATATTTAATCCTCCACAAATATGTCTTAACTGAGCTTCAAATAAACACTGGTATACACTTCTATAGATGTGTTCTATCTGAACTCCAAGGAAGCACTAATTTACCCTTCAAATATACTCCACATATGTGTTATCACCACTCTACTTCCACAAAAGTAAGTTTGAGGTGTTCTTGGGCTCAATTCATAAGGACCGAGCTTTACAAGCTAGATTGGTATACAAAACCTAAGTCACTGAGTCTTATCATAGTCTTGTAACTTAACACTGAGCTAATAAATAAAAATAGGTGACTTAGCTAATTCAAAAGTTTTTTCCAAGCATCAGTAAATAAGAGATAATTTGAGATTTTAATAGATGTTCACCGAATAAAATATGTCAAAATCCTGTAGCTATATCCCTGGCCTGAGACTGCAATGAAGAGGTCCAAAGTATGGTGACTTCAATATAACCAAGCCTCAATATAGGGTTGCAATAGGTCCAAGGGTTTAACTGATTCAAGTCTTAATCAAAGGCTACAATACAGAACCGAGCTCTTATGGTATATCTCTATCCTCCAATAATGACAAACATTAAATTCTCTTGAGCATGGTAATAGAACTAAATTTGTTTACAACAGTCCACAAGATATCCATTCATTTCTAGAAATTCTGCAAGAAGAAAATGAAAGTCATGTGTAACAAAGTGTTATGAAAAGACTTCAAATTACTGTCATATTGGAGCAACGAGCCTCTGACGGAAAATATAAAAATAAAAATCAAGACATTGAGTGTGCCCAAAAGATTGTCCTTGGAGTGGAAATTTCTATCTGGATCCCTACTTTTGCAAGAATATTTCTTATATATACAGAATTATTTACTCACTAGCAGAAATAAAAATGAAAATGGAAGAGCATACACAATGAAATTTATCTCCTTTTCCTTAAGGAAAATAAAATCAGAATAAGATGCATGGTATAACAATTTGGCATCCTCAATTAGCAACATATCTCTCGGTACCTTAGAGTTGTTAACTAGGTGAGAAGCCTCGGATTTTCAATGGTTTATTAATTTCCTACAAAAGTAACAAAAGAAAAATGAAGTAGTGTATGTTGCCATATTCTATTTCAACCTTCAGGATATGGAGGATGATTTCACGAGGAAAAGGCAATGGCCTTGCAATTTAAGTGGGCCATAGTACAACAGTGTTTCCCATAAATGAGAGAATAGTAATGAGTAAGCTCTCTCAATTGAGTCGGGACTTTTTTTTTGTAGGTATGGGCTACAAAATCCAAACCTTGCAAACGAGGAGAGAATGAATCACCATGGTGTCAAGAAACCAGAACTTAGCCTGAATATCCTAAAACTGAAGTTGGAAACATCGTCTCTCCAAGGTTGTTAATGTTGCAATCCTCTATTCAACATTGATACAAAAGTCGAAAAAAAGTTAAAATATGAACCAAATAATAGCATTCAAAGGAAAGACTATGATGTCACCATTTCTACCTGATATCATTTAAAAGAAGGTGAGATTACTTAGATGCTTTTGTGTTTGCAAGGTGGACTTGAAGACCATGTTCATCCCAGAATGAGCTCAAAATGTACTTTTGTTTTTGGATTCGCGAAATATAAGGACAGTGTTGTCAAAAAATAGTGAAATGGAGATCCCATAGAGGGCCTCTACCTTTACCACCCATGGTTTTTGAAATGAGAAACTCTCATCCATAAATATGAAGTCCAAAGAATGTGAGGAAGTCGACACCCTTGCTTGACTACCATGATAATGTATATAATAGACCCTAGATATGATCATTTGAATCTCATATAGGGTCATAATTATAGAGATCGCCAAGCATAGGAGAGGTATACCTTCAGCCTCTCAAATAGTAGGTTTCTTCCAACTATCCAAAAGGCTTAACAGGTATCCATGGATCAACAATATACTTAATTTTGCTTCCTCAATATAATTTGGGAGGATTGAAAAATAGTCAAAAGTGCAGTGATTCCATTTGCAATGACTAAAACTTAACCTGCAATTTCTTCCTCTCTGCCCATATGGAGATGAATTTGTCTGCTCTTCTGGCAAAGAGTTTGAACATGGTGTATCCCAGCATGATAGTCTCGCAATTAATTGATTCATTTTGATCATCATATTTATAAATATGATTGATTTAAGAAAATTTGTCGGGGGTAAGGCCAGAAGAGACTATCTAAAGCAAAAGGTCTGCAATATGAATAGGCAATATGGTCAGAGTATTTTTAAGGAATTTGTCTTTCAAGTTTTATAGCTTCTAAGCCTTACTAGAATGGAATTTGAAAATTGCTCTCATGATCATGTAATCAATGTAACAACAACCATACAATCTGGATTGATGATGAAAGGTGGTTGGTTGCAGATGTCATATAATAAGGTGACATTATTTTGAGCGAGGTGTTAGAATCAGTAATGGTGCAAGCAGGCAGTTCAGTAAGAATCTTCTGTACAAGGATTTAGTGTAGACACTAATTTTTTGATTAATCGCTTTTCATTTGTAGAGGAGGTATTACCGTATTAGTGTTTTCTTGAGAAAACCACCTTTATAAAGAGGCTTTTCAAAGTTCAGAATGCAATCATTAAATCCAAACATTGATGACGAGGTAAAGTTAGATTCCAGAATCTCTAAAGCAGTTCATACAGACTGTTGATAAAAAAATTTATGAGCATATACCTGAGCAATCAATCGTGCAAGCAGTGATCATCACAAATCCCTGACCCCTGCACCATCAACTTACCTGTAGGCTTCAATTATACAAGTGAATTCCTCCTTGCTTAATAGAGTTTGTTGTTCCTCGGTCAATGATACAAACTGTGGCACTATTGGCATTTCTGGGGACTGATCTTCCACAGATTGATTCGTTTCTAGATCAGAGGAGATGATTGTTTCTGGATCAATGGACATGATTTTATCTGGGTCAGAGTCTAATTCCAACTGATTATGTGAAGCAGCTCAACATTTTACTTCATGCATTAAAAAAAAAACATAAAGCATGAATGAGATCATACCTCTGCGGCTTGAGATTGGGACTCGCAGAGACAGATGAAAACACTCTGCGGCTTCAGATTGGGACTTTTTATGAAACCCTGTACACAAAAAAAACCCACACAAAAAAAAACCTGCACACAACAAAAACCCACATCATTTTAGCAAATGAAATCATACATTTCAAAAACACAAGGTCAAGGATTCGAATCTGAAAAAGACACATACCTTGCAGGAAATCACAGTTCTTAGTCTCCTTCCTAACGACATCAAGCACAGAATC
Organism: Pinus albicaulis; assembly: GCA_034641835.2. Classification (NCBI taxonomy): domain Eukaryota; kingdom Viridiplantae; phylum Streptophyta; class Pinopsida; order Pinales; family Pinaceae; genus Pinus; species Pinus albicaulis. The sequence goes on along the minus strand of CM076582.1, from coordinate 1,624,928,294 downwards.
AATGAGATCGGATCCTTCCGTGTAATGACCCTTAGCCCAGTTGTTTTTCCAGCCCCAGATTGGCCAAAAATGAAGTTATCAGGTCTGAAGACCTATCCATAATCCTTTCAAGCTGTAGATCTGAGGTGCCCTGATATCTCTCAGTAGGATCCATCCCATGTTCTTCACAGACCACTTCCCAAAACTTGGAGGCGATCTAGTTGCCACATTGGCCCCCCTGAATGTGAAGGATATCTGGAATTTTTTCTATCGACCCAACTCAGATTTGGATCAGATCCTCTCTCCTTCCCTGGACAAACCATGCAACCAGAGGGAAATGAATGAGGGAAATTAAAAATTTTGATATTTCAAAATTTTTGACATTTTGAAATGAAACACGTGTGTTTTTTTTAAGGCCACTCAAATGAATTTAAAAATAAATATTTTTTAATAATTATAATCATTTTAAATAATTAAAATAATTTCTAAATAATTAAATGTTTGTTTATTTTGATTGTTTAAAAATATTTACAATCAAAAAAATAAAACATATCTTTTTGAGAAGCAATTAAAGTTATATGAGTAAATAATGGACTGATTTTTGCATATAGTAATCCTTCTACCCTACTAAGTCATCATGCTTTATTAAAAGGATTTTAAAACTTTACACTATTAAATTATGTTGTATTTTAAATATTTGGATTTTTAATCTCCTTTTATATATATATATATTTTCTTTATAATTTATGTATTATGTATATAGGGTGTTAAATGGGTTAGGCCGGTTGGGAAATAGGGTTTAAGGGGTTAGGGGTTAAGGGTTTAGAGGGTTAAATGGGTTAGGGGTTTAGGGGTTTAGGGGGTTAAATGGGTTAGGGGTTAAGGGTTTAAGGGTTAGTGGTTAAGGGTTTAGAGGTTTAGGGTTTAGGGGTTTAGAGGTTTATGGTTTAGGGGGTTAAATGGGTTAGGGGTTGGAAATTAGGGTTTAATTTCTTAGGGGTTAAGGGTTTATAGGTTTAGGGTTTAGGGGGTTAAATGGGTTAGGGGTTTAGGGGGTTAGGGTATTTAGTAGTTAAGGATTTTAGGGGTTAGAAGTTAGGGGCTAATGGGGTTAGGTTTTTTGGACATTGGATAAACCAACGCTCCCCGTGTGTTTCGCGACATGGACTAACCGCCTTTCGTGGATCCTTATCTATGGCGATGCGATCGTTGACTAACACCTGTGGGTTTTTGTCTAACGAAAATCGTGATTCCCAACAAGTGGTATCAGAGCGTAGGTCACGAGTTCGATACACACCTAGCTAGCGTTGGGGGGGATATTGTTGGACATTGGATAAACCAATGCTCCCCATGTGTTTCGCGACATGGACTAACCGCCTTTCGTGGATCCTTATCTCTGGCGATGCGATCGTTGATTAACACCTGCGGGTTTTGGTCTAACGGAAATCATGATTCCCAACAAGGTTTTAGGGGGTTAGCTGGGTTAGGGGTCAGGAATTAGGGTTTAAGGGGTTAGGGTTAAGGATTTAATGGTTTAGGGTTTAAGGGGTTAGGGGTTAAGGGTTTAAAAGTTTAGGGTTTAGGGGGTTAAATGGGTTAGGGGTTAAATTAGTTGCTTATTCTTTGCGTCTCAATGTAACAATTTTGTAAGTATTGTTGCTTGTTGCCATGTCTTCTTTATTTATTAATTTATAGTATTTTTTAGCCATTGCTTTACATTTATTGATGAAAATTTCTATTGCAATCAAACCAAATGTATGTTCAATATCCAGTTTCAAACTCAGCCACAGTGTTGTCACACAATTTAAGTCCGAAGAATGGCCATCTGATGAAGTCTTAATAACCAGACTGCACCTCATGACTACTCCATAAAATCTTAAGTTCAAGTGTCCCATAATCATGAGAAATTTGGCTCTTATACTCTTGCTCCCCCTGACTGTGTCTTGGAAATACCCTTGTTTATTGCAAAAAAATCCTAATGTTGTTGACCTTGTCCCTTAACAGACCAAGGAAACATATGTGACCGAGAGGAATGGAAAGCACTACAAAGTTGAAGAGAGTATAGAAGACTAAGATGGTTTAAAGGATAAGCTTGAATTAGAATGTAGCAGTGTTGAAACAACTAAAAGTTGTTCCAAACAAACAGTTGATAATGCAAAACCTTCTTCTGTACCAGTCAAGCAAGACTACATTCATGTGAGAGTAAGAAGAGGCCAAGCGACTGATAGGCATAGCCTGGAAGAATATAGGGTATGGTTCCCTCTTTTTGATGAAATATTTGATCTAAATTTTTTCTATCGAAGATTAACCATTTTAACCTTGCCAACAAGGCAGAATTAACCCAATCGTAGGTCCCAATACGTCATGATATATTTTAACTCTCTATATATATGAGAAGGAATAAGTATAAAGACATAGATTGATAGAGGTGGCGAGACAAGGGGAGTCACAAGGGAGAGATGGAGATAAACTAAAGGAGAGGGGGGAGAAGGAATGGATCAGCTGAGAGAGAGAGAGGGATAGAAGTGAGAGAGGTAGAGAAGGGTAAGAGAGGGAGATAGTGACAGAAATATGGAAGGGGGGAAGAAATAAGGATAGAGGGAGGGATATAGCTATGAGAGGATTGGAGGGTAGAGAGAGAGAGAGAGAGAGAGAGAGAGAGAGAGAGGGGGGGGGGGGAGATTGGGGAAGAGAGAGGTCATTCCAGATGCTCTGAAAGTGTTGAGGCTTCAGCCAGGTCACAAGTATTGTATGCTAGGAAGGCTTTCCAAAGAAGTTGGCTGGCATCACTATGACACTATTACAGAATTAGAAGGGAAGAGAAAGGCAAAGGCTCGGGTATCATATGAGAGAAGGAAGCAATTGGAAAAATTGAGATCAAAAGCAGTGGAGTTAGCCAAAAAGTAGCTTACCCCAAAGATGTATAAGATAAAACTTGACAACATATTGGTCAATTTCCTTGACCCTTTATTGGTTATTCAGAAGGAGTATGAATACACCACCGTTAATATCAAGGTAACCGGCCCCTAGTAGATCAAGGAGTTAAGGGGTTTAGGGGTTAGATGTTTGGGGTTAGGGTTAAGGGTTTAGAGGTTTAGGGTTTAGGGGGTTAAATGGGTTAGGGGTTAAGGGTTTAAGGGTTAGTGGTTAAGGGTTTAGAGGTTTAGGGTTTAGGGGTTAAATGGGTTACAGGTTTAGAGGTTTATGGTTTAGGGGGTTAAATGGGTTAGGGGTTGGGAATTAGGGTTAATGGGTTAATAGTGGTTAAGGGGTTATAGGTTTAGGGTTTAGGGGGTTAAATGGGTTAGGGGATTTAGTAGTTAAGGATTTTAGGGTTTAGAAGTTAGGGGCTAATGGGGTTAGGTTTTAGCGGTTTATATGGGTTAGGGGTCGAGAATTAGGGTTTAAGGGGTTAGGGTTAAGGGTTTAATGGTTTAGGGTTTAAGGGGTTAGGGGTTAAGGGTTTATAGGTTTAGGGTTTAGGGGGTTAAATGGGTTAGTTGCTAAAGGTTTCAGGGTTAGGGGTTAAGGGTTTAGAGTTTTATGGTTTAGGGGTTGAATGGGTTAGGTGTTAAATTAGTTTCTTATTCTTTCCGTCTCAATGCAAAAATTTTGTAAGTATTGTTGCAGCTTGTTGCCATGTATTATTTATTTATTAATTTATAGTATTTGTTAGCCATTGCTTTACATTTATTGATGAAAATGTCTATTGCAATAAAACCAAATGTATGTTCAATCTCCAGTTTCAAACTCAGCCACAGTGTTGTCACATAATTTAATTTTGAAGAATGGAAAATGGGCCACCCGAATGTGCACAAGGCACCTGGGCGGTCACAACTTAGCAAAACTGATACAGGTGCCCTCGAAAGAAATAGCCCGACCCGACCCGAACGCGCCAGGTCAGGCAGCCTCACATAGCGCGACATGGCGTGCCCGACCGAACGATACCACAAGGGAGCAAACAGAAAATGGGCCAACCGAATGTGCACAAGGCACCCGAGTAGTCACAACTTAGCAAAACTGATACGAGCACCCTCGAATGAAACGACCCGACCCAACCCGAATGCGCTCGGTCGGGCGACATCACACAGCGCGAAATGACGCACCTGACCGAATGATTCCACAAGGGATCAAATGGAAAATGGGCCACCCGAACGTGCATAAGGCACCCGAGCGGTCACAACTTAGCAAAACTGATACGGGCGCCCTAAAACGAAACGACCCAACCCGAACGTGCTTGGTCAGGCGACCTCACACAGCGCGACATGATGCACCCGAATGAATGATGCCACAAGGGAAAAAATGGAAAACGGGCCGCCTGAACATGCACAAGGCATCTGGGTGGTCACGACTTAGCAAAACTGATATGGGTGCCCTCGAACAAAACGACCCGACCCGACTTGAACGCGCCCGGTCGGGCGACCTCACGCGGTGCGACATAGCTTTCCTAACCGAACGATGCCACAAGGGAGAAAATGACAAATGGGCCACCAAAACAAGCATAAGGCACCGGGGCGGTCACAAATTAGCAAAACTGATATGGGCACCCTCGAAAGAAACGGCCCGACCCGACCCGAACGAGCCTGGTCGGGCGACCTCACACGGTGCGACACGGTGCACCCGACCGAACGATGCCACTAGGGAGCAAACACAAAATGGGCCACCCGAACGTGCACAAGGCACCCAGGCGGTCAAAACTTAGCAAAACTAATACGGGCGCCCTCGAACGAAATGGCTCGACCCGACTACGCCTGGTCGGGCGACCTCACACAACGCGACACGGCACACCTGAACGAACAATGCCACAAGGGAGAAAATGGAAAATGGGCCACCCGAACGTGCATAAGGCACCCGGGTGGTCACAACTTAGCAAAACTGATATGGGCGCCCTCGAATGAAGCAGCCTGACCCAACCCGAATGCGCCTAGTCGTGCGACCTCACACAGCACGACATGACGTGCCCGACTAAATGATGCCACAAGGGAGTAAACGGAAAATAGGCCACCCAAATGTGCACAAGGCACTCCGACGGTCAAAACTTAGCAAAACTGATACGAGCGCCCTCGAACAAAACAACGCAACCTGAATGCGCTTGGTCAAGCGCCCTCACATGGCGCGACACAGCGCGCTTGACCGAACGATGCCACATTAAGGGAGTGTTATCCCCCCTATAAATTTTTAACAAGAAAACAGGGAGGATAAAATGTTTCTAAACCTTCAAGGAATGCATTTCCTTTGAAAACACATCATCCTTGAAGTTTCCTATGCATTTGCCTTTGATAAATTCCCTCTGTTGACTCCCATTATAAGGTCTCACTGATTGCAATAAAATTTGTGCTCCAAAAGGCCTACTTTCGCCCCTTGTATCCTTGCAAAATGCCCCGTTTTAACCTTTTTTCCCCCCTATCAATTTCCCCTCTGATCCCCTAAATCCTCCCAAAATCCCCTTTACATCCTGCACACACCCCTTGTTTGGCCTAATTTCCCCTTTTTCCCTCTATTGTTACCCATTTTTGGCCTCAGACTGCATTGAAAAAGGTTGAAAACCCACATTTGGACATATATGGGTCTTAGCCCCCTTCAGGCTAGCCCCCTTCCCCACGTGACCCGGGCGCCGAAACCAGACGCTAGCCCAAAAAGCGCTTAGCGCGTTTGGCTATCGGGAGCGTTTCTAACCGTTGATTTCCTGGCCATCCGACGATCATTGCGTTCCCCAAAACGTCCACCGTTCACCTTGTTCACTGATCAAATCGCATCACAGTCGTCCGTTTAACCCACCAGATCAATGGCCCAGAGTTTCCCTGCCCAGTGGTCCCCGCAGCCGCGCACTATTCAAAATCTGCCGGTTTCCATCGCACTGCCTTTGGAGGATGGGCAGTAATTTTATTTTCAGAGCGATTCGAATCATCGCCTGACACGTGGCTCCATCACTATTTCAAAACCGCCCGCCCATCGTGCGTTATCGTTTGGCATTTGACCCGGTGCGATATGCATATCAACTGTCTGATCTGGGGCTCTCCATACAACAATCATTGCACCCCAAAGATGCGCGGAAATTAACCCAAGGAAACCGTACCCCTGGCCCACCATCCATCACCCTCTGATGCATTCTTAGCCGTCGATCTCCTCTTGAGATCGGACGGTCTAGATTTATTCGCACGCTCACCGTTGACCGGTCCCACCACGTCACCATTCCACGTGTTTCATCACATCTTTCGCCCGTCCCTGTATATATATTCATTCAAAGGTCAAATGTTAATGTTTTACAATGAAAATTTCCGTTCTTGCCACCCTCCAACTGCATTTTCCCATTGTGCCACCATTCTGCAAGCCTCTCATTGCATTTTCCATTGTAATCCTACACTTTTCTGCCATCTCACCAGTCTGCAGCCATTTTCGCCGTCCCCGTTGCATCCACCAACTCCATGCATGGTTTTTCTTAACATGTTTTCGTGTTTTGCAAGGTTATCAGATGGTGAAAGCTATCATGATTACACAATATTTATTACAGCGATAAAAAGCCGCAGAAAGGACCATTTTTTAGAGGCCAAGATCACGAAGAAAGCCTGGGAAGGAGCCATGACAGGACTTGCATTAAAGAACAAGGTTTGAACTCTGTAAAACCCACCCAGAGCCATTAAAAGCACAGATTTCATCGACAGAGATAGAAATGGAGCAACAGAGAGTTCGAGGCACGTAATTGAAGATTTTTGTGCCTTTTTCAGGGATTTAGAAGGCAAAGGTACTAGTTCGAAGACCCCGAGGATCGATCAGAAGGTCCAAGGCACAAAAAATAATACTAAAGGGTTTTCACATCAGCGGAAGGTTCTTTCCATAAAGGACGATGCGCCCATACAGTTCTCATCCTATGCCGTGTTCTAGAGAGATTTTCCAGCCCTAACAACAGTCCTATGCTACCAGTGCATTAGTTATACAGTATGGCAGACCCTAGCATCATCGTTCTGCATTTTGTTAAGTACACCAGAGACATACCTGGAGTAAATGGAAACCTGACGAAGACCACTCCATCATCCAACGAGTACCAGAGATAAATGCCTAGAATTTAAACTGAATGGAGCCTCGGCCCTCCCTGCTGCTTCAGAGTTTTAATGCTGCATTTAAGTTTGCATCTACTCCTGTTATTTTTTTCTCCTATAAGAATCCCGAAGAACGTATTGTAAAGGTTTTTGTTCGGTTGTTGTCGATTGCTGTTAGAGGGATTCATTTTGACTGTTAAAACAGTCTTGGGAGGGAGTAGCAGAGTAGTTTGTAATGTAGTAGGCTGGGAGGAGAAAGTTTGGAATGTATTAGCCATTGAGCTCAGTGTATGTGACTGGTTTTGCGTCAATTAATCAAGCAAATTTCACAGGATCCTGGTCTATTACTACGGGTGATGTTTCTCTCTTTGTATATTTTATTTAAATTTTCATGCTGTTCATTGGTCTTCTGGGCTCGCATCAGAATATTGGCATAGGATTTACCCTTGTTAGGTACCTTATGTTTCTGCTCTCCTTGCCTTTAATGTTTTCTGCTGCTTATTTGTTCTTGTTGGGTTTAAGCTGGAAGATTTGGGAACACTGGGGATTAGAGTTAGCCCTGTCCACTAGGATCCTTGTGTGACCAGCTGGCTTTTCTAAGATCTCTTGTTGGTGTCAAAGCATTGAAGGTTCAAAGTCCTTCTCTGATATATAGACCCTAGCTCTGTTAAACTTATCTCTATTTTTCCCTTGGATCATGCTAAAGCTGACCTGGAGTTAAATGACTTCTGGTCCGATCTATAAGCTGCCCCTTTGTCCCTCCTTTGAGAGCTTCCTTTGAGTATGTCCAAGCAGGTCTGGAGTTAAATGACCTCTGACCTGATCTATAGACAGAAATTGGGTTGCTTTCCTTCTCTCACTCTCTTTCCTTAATGTTCCATCCCACCTGTTAAAGTCGGTCCTTACAACCCTCCGTCAGAGATCATTTCGCTTTTTGCATATCATTTTTAGGTGTCTCGCTCACTTCACTTCGTTAAATTTCGCTAGGTGCATGCCATTGACTGACGAGAGGGTTTGGTCTTCTTGTATTCCCTCATGCTTGTACCTGATGGGCTAATTTAAAACTTTTCAAAGTTCATCAAAGTTAATTTTACGTCATTCATGGCCATAAATGAATATTTTGGTCAACAAGAGTCTTTTGGTTTTAGAGTCTAGGGTTCAGTCTTTTGATAGGTTTAATAAATGCCTGCAAGCCATGAGGATGGTTTTCGAAAAGGTTCTTAATTCAAATTTTCATTATCAAACACATTTGAGGACATTTCTTGTTCAAAACTCTGTTTTGAAAAAGAAATTGTCGAATTCATTTTTTGTAATAATCAGGTATTTTTCCCGCCATAAAATTTCAAATGCAAGCTCTGATCTTTGCCAAAGTCCAAATGCCAACATCCCTGCAAAAAAAACCAAATTTCATCTGTCCAAACTCAGAAAATCAATGAAAAAGCCAAAAGACAGAAGTTTAATGAAAGGATAAAGTGCCAAATGAAAAACATTACAAAGTGGGTTTTCGAAGAACTAAAAATTAAACCCATCTTTTCCAAGATATTTCAAAGGCTGCATAAACCATTTGAACCAAGTTACATTCATAAATTTTCAAAGCAGAGATCGAATTGAAGGGTTGAAGGACGAAATTTTTGTTTTGAAGCCGAGACAGTGTGTTGACAGTGCGCGCGGCGCATACAAATCGGGCGCGGCGCGTAGAGTGCGTGCGGCGCACCAAGCCAACGTGGCGTGTTGGGTTTGCGCGCTGCACGTTGAGCTCTCCAGCTCCAAACTCATCAGCAGTCAGTGATTTTTCAAATTCAAATCATCTTTTCGCCTCCAAGTAAGTGTGTCAAATCCCGCTCAATGATTTTTGGATATGCTGTGGTGGTTTAAAGGTGGAGAAAAAAAATGTTTGAACGGTCAAAAAATTAACCCTATGTCTACATCCAAAATTTCTCCATAGGGTTTTGAAAGAAGTGTTGGTGATATTGTTGGTGTTTCAAACTTGTTTCAAACAACATGTATGCTCTTGTTATGGAATGTCATTATTGCCACTGTTAGATTTACCACAGTCCCATTTTCAGTGTTCCCATATCCCTTTATACTCTTGACCCCCATGTGAAATCCCAAACCCTACTTATTACCTCTTTCCCTTCTGTGATTAAAATCCAAGTTTTCCTGGGATCTGATAGTTTGTTTTCATGTTTTTGACTACACTTTTGCCATTTGAATAACTCTTATATCTATCACTTAGCAGTCCCATTCATTATTACCCATTCCTATACCATTTGTAAAGGTATGTAATCCTAACATTTCCCAAAACGGTGATAAAATAGTTTGTCTTTTCCAAAGTCACTTGACGTGATTGACTGTGTCATAAAGAAATGTTCATCTGTTCATTCTGTTCATTGTAACATTTCCCATAGTCCCCATTTCATGCTTGAAATAGTTGGCATATTTGATATTGAAAGGCATAGCACCAAGTCATCATTTTTAGACATACTCCTAAGGCTTGTTTTCACCATACCTATATCAGCATATATTTGTTAAACATCTTGATTTCAGCGCCATGTCAGAGGCAGCTTCACCTTATGAGCAGGGGTATGAGCAGGACAGTGATTCATCTACAAAGGTTAATGTGCCAAGGATGTCTCACAAAAGTGGCAAAAGTGGCAGGCATGTCAGGGAGGAACCTACTTCTTTGGTTCAATTGCAGGCTTGCCCGCTTGCAATGGATTGTTTTCAGCGTCATTCATGTTTCCATTATTGTGAGATGATTTCCCAAACTCAACATCATCATGAGTTAGCTCGCCTATTTGTTCTACATTTTCATGATGGCTGTGTAAACCTTGCTGGAGTAAACTTCATTTTGTCACCAGAGACCATTTCTCAGGTCACCGGGATACCAAACATAGGAGAGGAATGGAACAAACGACAGCAGCTAGAGAAATCATATTATGAGCCATATATTAGACTTGGATATATGAGGCAGCTGAGTAGGGTATTTCCATTCTGATTGCTGAAGGATGAGTATGCACCATTGATGAGACTGATCATTCGATATTTCAGTTGCGAGGGCAGATTCTCGCGCCTCTATGCGTACCATATCCGTTTGTTGATGCATTTCACGAGGGTATGTATGATGAGCATTCCATACTTCATGTACCGTAACATAGAGCGGATGAAAATATGTACAAAAATAAGACCCCGGCCACCTCGGCCTGCATGTTGGGCCTGCAGGGCCCGGGTGCGGTCAAGGTCACCAACACGCGCTTCCAGGAGGCCGTGCCCTTCTACGTGCAGAACGGCTTCGCGGCCTACGGCGCCACGGCCGCCTCGAGCGTGGTCAAGACCTGGGAGAGCCTTCACCACCAGTTTGATATTTCCTGAGCCCGAGCATATTAGTGCTCCGGTGTATGTGACATATCGGCGAGGCTAAAGCCTTATTTCGGCTGACGAGTACTATCTCACACAGGGTGGAAGGGGTCTCGTTGACTTCATCAGCAGCGCGAGTACTATCTCCACCCAAGGTGGAAGGGGTCTCGCCTTCGACATCAGCACAGGTACAGGTTCAGGACAGAGGCAAGAGGCCTATGCACGATGAGGGCCCTTCAGGAGGCCAAGACACTGATTTTATACTCATCGATGTTGATGCGAGCTCTCCTAGCTTGAAACTGAGGGAGGTCATCCAGGAGCAGAGAGCTGAGATTGGTAATTTGACAAAGAATTTTTAGAGATAAAAGTGGGTGATGAAGTACCTGGAGCAGCGGAACAAACAGCTGGAGGATCAACACACACTTGTAGAGCTGCGGCAAATCCATGAAGATCGACAATTGGCCTGGAAGAGACCTGGTGACATGACACCAATTGAGCGAGAGACCAAACTCATGCATCTTAAAATTCATCTATAGAAGTTGTTGGAAAATGCCAATAGAGACAAAGACATGCTTCGTCATATGAAAGGTCATTATTGGGCCCGCATGCACGTTTGCAAAGCAAAAATGAAGATCCTGAAGAGAAGGTTGAGCAAGAGCACTGAAACGGCGAAAGAGGCCTGATCCACTCCAGATCTTGGCCGAGGCTTCGTTGGCAGAGCATGAGGCATGATGGGGGATCTTCGCTCCAAATTTCAGCAAATTTGGAGAAGTTTTTGTCATTTTTGAAAATTTTGGTCTCAAAACAGGTTTTTCCGCCCAACGCGTAGTGCGTCCCGACGCGCGCTTATGATTGGGACACTTTCTGGAGGAAAAATTTGTATTTTTGGATTTGTCATGGTAATTTATGCATGCTTAGAAATTTCTGAAGCATTTCATCAAGTTCTGGATGATCAAAAGGGCCAAAAACACCATGAAAATCGCCTTTCTGCCACCTTTTGCACCAGCAGGAAGGACTTTTGGGAGAATGAAATTTTGGAGGGGAAAATGAGCTCCAAATTGAAAAATTACACTTGGATTGGATAGCAGACATCCAGGGCTTTCCAACAAGCTATCATGAGCTTGATTTTGACTTCGAGAAGTGCTCCAAAATCAGGTCCAAAGTCGCGCGGCGCATAGAGCTTTGGCGCGTGGTGCATAGAGGAAATTAGCCTATTTTTCACCTTCCAGCTCAGAAATTCGGCCAGTTTGGACTTGTTTCACCTCTTGATGTAATTTTTGACCCAGATTGATGTAATCTGATAAAAATGATGTAATTTTGGCATGTATTTACTTGTTCTAGATGGTTCACTCACAAAAAAGTGAAAATCAAGTGAATGAATCAGTTTCCTTCCTTTTAGAGGCAAGTTGTTTGGCTGCCTAGATTTTAGCTCCTTGTTTAGAATTGGTTGAAACTGCTCCTAGAAGCATGAGCTCAACCGCTAGAGGCATGGGAAGGGGTTAGAATTGTCTATTTATTGTATTTTCTGAGACACTTTCAGGGTTGGACTCTTGGGAAAAGTTTGGCACATTATTGTACATATTTTCTGCATTTTTGGCTAAGGAAGGATCAGAGGTTTTGCAGCACCTGTTGGGATTCTTGTGGCTTTCAGTTATTGATGGTGTTTTCTCTCAGTTTTTTGTAATTTCTTTCATGTTTAATGTATGCCATTCCCTTCTTTTGCTTCTGAAACTAAATGAATGAGTAGATGAGGTAGAATCCATTGATTTCAGTGCTCTGCCTTTAAATTTGTTTAGTTTTATATGTTTTCGCCAGTTTGGAGAGGATCCTTGTTCTCCCTTGCCCTCTTTAGCTCCTTTTCATTCTGATCCATCCATACACATAATCAAAAAGCATCAAGACTACTGCCTACCTTGCCCCAACTCGAATTCTGCAAAGATCTGGCCTCATCCCCGAGCCCAAAATTGTTTTTCCCATTTTTCCAACAAAAAACCCAAAAGATCAAAACCAAACCTTCCTATCTATTTACTAGCCTAAAATCAGTATCTATTATAGGTCATCTCAGCCCCTTTGAAGATCCTTTGCCGAGATAGACCCGGAGAGAGCCCTCTCCTGTCCTCGTAGGGCTAGCTACGAGGCTGAGCGTGGTTTGATGTTGCCTTGAGTTTTACCTTATTTCAGCCTAAGGTAGATTCGAGCGCTAACATAGTGGCGACCATACTGGGGAAAAAAATCTCAAATGGTTTGCTTGTTGGTGTGTTCATTTCATGAGTTATAGACGGAGTCTGAAGTCACGCCAGGTAGCTTTCGAAACGCTTTTGCTATGCATTAGCGGAAGTAGATAAACGCTGCTTCAGTTGATCTCCGGTTTAGCTTTTGAATGCAGCACTTGATTTGAAAATTACCCCAGTACACTTGTTCGTTCTAGACTTTTGGATGATTGAGTCTAGAAGTCGATAGGCTGAAAATAATCGGTTGTGTCCTTTGGATTTTTGAATAGATCAATACACTAGCTTCAAAAAGGCATACTAGATCAAATCCTGATCCAAATCCGCCTCCAGTATATGAAAACCCCAACCTAATCCCAAGAATTTTCCGTCGAGAAGCTCCCATCATTCCTTTGGTCAAATCTCACTCATACCCCACTGTTTTTGAATACATTGAAGATATTGAGTTTGACGATCAGTTCAAGTTATCATTGTTTGAAACCAAGTCCGAAAGTGCTACTGGTTCTACCGTCATCAATCCTGAGTTCATCAAGTATCTAGAAGTTGAACAAGCACATAGATCTATTGATAATTATATTCTGAATCTTCAAAACTCCATTGTGGCAACCAACATCCCTGAATTCATTGAATCTGCATCCGAAACTCTTGGGCCATCTGAAATTGCATCTGGTTCACAGATTCCCATTGAACCTCCCTTTATCGCTACCATTCCCGTACAGCCTGAGATCTCTGATCAACAATCAATAGTAGTTCCTCCTCCATCTCCACCGCATACACCTCGTTCATCTACTGCTCCCATTCCACCTGTTTCTCCAAGACAGATTATAAATCCGCCAAGAGCCATGGCTGCTAGATTTGCACCTCTTGTTTTACCTGCAAATTTGGATCCTATGCCCGCTGATTGTCAGAGTAAGATTCCAATATTTGATGGCACTCCGCAGAGTGTGTCTGCCCAGCAGCACATTTTTAGAATGACAAATTTCTTGGACCTGCATGAAATAGATGAAGAGAATGTGTCCATGAGATTGTTCGCCCAGACTTTTGGAGGTGAGGTTCGTAAATGGTTCAGAGATTTACAACCCGGAAGTATCAATACATTACAAGAGCTTCAGACACAATTCCTAGATCGGTGGGAGATGAAGAAAGATCCGCTGCAAATTACTTCTGAGTATACTAGCATCAAGCGTAATCCTGGTGAGTCCGTTCAAGATTATATTATCAGATTCAATACAGTGTCTAATGCAATTCCAGATGACTTAAGACCATCTAGAAAGTCAGCTCTCCTTAAATTCCTGGATGGTTTCGATCTAGATATGGCTTATTCATTATGAGACAGAGATCCGACTACCTTGGAAGATATGCAGAAGATTGTTGTTAGTGTTGAGGCGAATCTGAATGATAAGAGAGCCCGGTTGAAAGCAGAAAAGAGAGTGACCATAAAGGAAGAAGCTTCCAAATCTACATCAGAACAGCACTTGCTTCACGAAATGGAAATTTTTTTCAAAAGAATGACGCTTGATAAGCCAGAACCGCAGATTTGAAATCCCAACTACCGTGGCCAGCAGCAGCCACAGTTCAGAATTAAGCAGCGTGAACAGAGAGCACAAGAGCCGCCAGCCCAGCAGCAAATTAAAACACCTCTTCTGCAGAATTTTGTGAGTCAAGATTCAGATGATGACGATGATGTAGTAGGGGAGCAAAACCACTTCTTTACTCCCGATGATCTGCCCATTTACATCACTGGAGATGAAGAGTATGCAGAAAGTTCAGCTCCACAGAAAGATGAGGATTTTATTTTAGCAAATGATGTAGCTCTGGAGGAAGAATCAGATGAATACCAAAGAGGGTATATGAATTCTTTGTCCGCTCAGCAGAAGCAATACTCATTGAGAAACAGAGATGTGCCCATAAACCCAATTCAGAAGAGAAAAGAGGCTTCAGCACCGAAGTTAGATTCACCTGTAGCACCGAAGAAAGGAAAAGGGACAATTGATTCCGCAGCTAACAAATCATCATTAGCAGAAAAGTCAAATCAGCCAAGCATAATGAAGGATAAGGCTGAAAAGAAAGAAGTTCCAGTCAAAGAGATTGAAAAGGTTTCAACTTTTAGTTTGGAAAATGAAATTTCTAAATTGAAGGTATCTATTCCTTTGACAGAAATTATGAAGAACAGCAGTTATCGAGGTCAAGTCTCTAAAATTCTGAATTTTGATCCAATGTTTGACATGGTGAATATTGAAGATGATCAGCCTGAATTGATATTTGGGCTTGCTTTAGATGGTGAGTCCCCAGACAACGATGTTCCTCCCTTTTATATCAGTTTAAGGTTGCATGAATTTGTATTGCATAATGCCATGTTCGATTCTGGTGCTTCGCACAATCTTATGCCAAAAGCAATCATGGAAAAGTTGGGTTTAGACATTACAAGGAAGTACCATGATTTGTATTCATTTGATTCCAGCCGAGTGAGATGTATCGGGCTCATCAAAGATTTAGCTGTCAGTTTAGATCAGATTCCTGCGAAGAATGTCTTGATGGACGTGGTTGTGGCAGACATTCCTACCCGTTTTGGGATGCTCCTTTCTAGATCTTGGGGAGAAAAGTTGAAAGGTACACTACAGTTATATTTCTCCTATGCAACAATTCCTGTCTTTGGCCAAATGAGAAAGTTATATCGAGAGCAGAAGATGAAATACATGCTAACAAGCAAGGAGAAACTAATCAATCATCCTGTAAATTATGTACATACTGACTTAGAGTCTTTTGTTTTTTTTGCTGATAGTTTTAATGATATAGATAGTCAGTTAGTTCAAGCAGAATATATACCAGAGATTACCGAGAATTTCAGAGAAGTTCTGCAGAAAGAAAGACGAGAAAAGCAAGCTACTGTTGAGCAATCAGCTAAAGACGATGGGCAGCAAACAGAAAAAACAGAGCTGGCATAATCTCAGCACTTAGAGGATGATGAAGATGGTCTTTGGACCATGGATTTCGATGGAACAGTGGGTAGTGATGGTGCTGGAATTGGTGTTTGGATACGCAGTCCATTTTCCACTCTGAATATGGTCCCGAGCAATGTGCGAGTATGTTCCTACAAACTAGCATTTGATTGTTCTAACAACGAGGCTGAGTATGAGGCTCTGATTGCTGGCCTAAAGATTCTAAGAAAGCTAAAAGCAAAAATAATTGCAGTCTATGGTGATTCCGAGTTGGTGATAAAACAGGTAAAGGGTGAGTTTCAAGCCAAGCATCCTCGCATGAGGGCTTACCGTAATGCAGTTTTAGACATTTTGATATTATACCTTGACATGTGTGCCTCGCATCCAAAATGGTGTTGCTGATGGACTTGCTAAAGCAGCAAGAAATTTAAAAATCCCAATGAATTCCAGCAATAAGTTCGAGATCCATGTGAAGCACCGCCCTACCGTCCCGGATAATCAGAGATGTTGGAAAGTTTTTCAGGACGATGAGGAGATTAGTGATTTTCTGCAAAACAAGGGTAAGTTTAAAGATACCTCCATAGATACATAATATGATTATGGTAATGATGATATGAAAATAAATCAAATGGAAGTGCTGCAACTTAAAGATAACATCATTCCTAAAGGATTGATTCCTTTAGAGGAACTCTTTGATCAAGATGATGTAGCCCGCAAACTGACATTGAGGCCAACTAAAAAAGGTGTTGAAGAAGTAAATATTGGGACAGCTGAAAATCCCAAGATGGTAAAGTTATCCAAGTCATTGTCACCAGAGGTAAGAGCTGAGAATGTGAGATTATTGTCTTCATTTGCTGATGCTTTCGCGTGGGATTACTCAGATTTAAAAACGTATGACACTAATATCATTCAGCATACTATCCCTATTAAACCAAATCAGAAGCCTTTCGGTCAGAAGTTGAGGAGAATCAATCCGAAGCTGCTACCATCGATGGAGAAGGAGGTAAACAGGTTGTATAAGTCAGGAATCATTGTACCTATCAGATTTTCTAATTGGATTTCCAATTTGGTGCCCGTGAGGAAAAAGAGAGGTGAGATCCGTTTGTGTATTGATTTCAGAAATTTGAATAAGGTGTCATTGAAGGACAATTATCCACTGCCAAAAATGGACCATATATTGCAGTGAGTAGTTGGAGCATCAAGGATGTCACTACTCGACGACTATTCAGGATATAATCAAATTTTAGTGCATGAGGACGATCGTGACAAAACCGTGTTCACCACTCCATGGGGAGCGTTTCATTATGCCAAGATGCCGTTTGGTTTGAAAAATGCAGGTGCCACTTTTCAGCGTGCAATGGACATGGCTTTCGCCAATGAGAAAGATGTATTTTTTGTTGTTTACCTTGATGATTTTACGGTGTTTTCAAATTCTGATGAAGAACATTTATATCACTTGAAAGTTTTTTTTCAGAAGTACAGAAAATATGGCATTTCGCTGAATCCGAAAAAGAGCTTGTTTTCCATGGATGAAGGCAAACTTCTTGGCCACATCATATCGAAAGACGACATTCGTGTTGACCCTGCATGTGTTGAAGCAATCCAACAAATTGAACAGCCCCAGAACAAGAAAGAAATACAGTCATTTAATGGTAAAATGAATTTTCTGCGTCGTTACATTCAAAATCTTGCTGAGCATCTTAGAGAGATCACAAACATGCTGAAAAAGGACAGTCAGGTGAAGTGGACAGAAGAGGCGGTGAAATCATTCAATTTGGTAAAGTTAGCTCTTTCTTCAGCTCCTATTTTAATCAGCTCGGATTACACACAATACTTCATTTTGTTTTCGTTTGCTTCTGAGCACACTTTGGCAGCTATTTTAATGCAGAAAAGAGATGGAGTTGAGAAGCCCATTGCCTTTTTCAGTCGAATTATAACGGACGGAGCTTTGAAATATAACATTATTGAGAAGCAAGCACTTGCTCTTGTGAAGGCCTTGAAGGATTTTCGTGTGTATATACTGCATTCCCACATTATAGCTTACGTTCCTAACGCAGCTGTCAAAGATGTTTTTGGTACAAGCAGATCCGGAAGGAAGACGGGGTAAGTGGACCGCTGCGTTGTTAGAATATGATGTGGAGATTAAACTGACCAAGCTGATCAAAGGACAAGGACTAGCCAAGCTCATGGCTGAAACAAATCTGCATGCTTTAGACATAAATTTGATCGCTGCTATGTCTGATGAGGATGAGGAAAGTGCATCATTTCAGGTATCTGATATTTTTGTTTCTTCCCTTGGTATGCTGACATTTTATATGTACTTTAGAATTTGTCTCCACCACCCGGGATGCCTAGAAATAAGAGTAGAACCTTGAAGTTGAGGGCTGCAAAGTTTTGCATATTGAATTCTGCATTATATTGGAAAGACCCTGGTGGAATGTTATTGAATTTTTTGGTAGAGGAAGAAGCCAAAAGAGTTTTGGAGGAATTTCACAAAGGAGACTGCGGGGTCCATATATTTTGGAAAAAAAAAGCTAATAAGATTCTGAGAGCAGGTTACTATTGGCCTTCTTTATTTTCTGATGTATATAAGGCTATTAAGAATTGTCACGAATGTCAAATTTTCGAAGGGAAACAAAAATTACAGCCTTTGCCTCTTAAACCAATTGAAGTTAGCGCACCATTTCAGCAGTGGGGATTGGATTTCATTGGGGAAATCCATCTGGAATCTTCAGGATAGCATAGATGGATTTTGACAGCAATGGATTACTTCACAAAGTGGATCGAGGCAATTCCCACCCGACAAGCTACGGATGTGGTAATTATTTATTTTCTTGAGAATAATATTCTGTCACGTTTTGGTTGTCCTAGTAAGATAATCACAGATAATGCAACGGCCTTCAAGTCAAAAATGATGGTTGAATTTTGCAATAAGTACAACATCAGCTTGGGACATTCGACTGCCTACCATCCGCAAGGAAATGGCTTGGTGGAGTCTTCCAATAAGTCTTTGGTAAATATCATTAAGAAATTACTGGAAATTAATAAGAAAGGCTGGCACAAGAAATTAGTGAATGCGCTTTGGGCTGATAGGGTAAGTCAGAAAAAATCTATTGGCATGTCTCCTTTCGAGTTGGTGTATGGAGTAGACACAGTGTTTCCCACTTCTCTTGCTGTCCCGGTAGTCAAATTGCTTCAGGAAGCAGGTAGTGAGGAAGATCCCATGCAGCGAAGAATAAATCAGATGATTCATTTACAGCAGACAAGGGAGGAGGTCTTTCAAAATACACTCAAGTTGCAGGAGTGCATCAAAAAGATCTATGACAGGAAGGCGAAAGCAGATAAGTTTTAGCTGGATGAGGTGGTTTTGAAGTGGGATGCTCGAAATGAAGATAAGGGAAAGCACGGCAAATTTGAAAACCTTTGGAAGGGTCCTTTTAAGATTGAAGCGTATCGTGGTCAGAACACCTTTCTTCTCAAGGAAATGAACGGGGATGATTGTCCTGGAGGGCCGATCAATGGTCGACTGCTCAAGAAATACCATTTCTGAGTATTTTCTGCTGATTTCATCATCATTGTATATATCGTTCTACTTCTGTTTTATCGCAAGTGTGTACTGATCTCTTGTCTTTATTCTGGGGCCCAGAGCGAAGGCTATAATTCTGGAGAAGGAGGTTAGTTGGTTTGAAGTTTGTCAAGTTAGTCTTATCAGTCTTTCAGTTTTAAAATCGAGTCGATTTCAGTCAAGTTTTCAGTCAATAAATGTGTCAAAGGTTTTGTGTTATCCGTTCAAATAATGACTCCATCGCCCAATGGATGAAGGCACTGCCTAGCTCTTCCAAAGATCTGCCATTCTTGGCATCTCCTTGGAGCTACCATCCCCATTGGAGCCAATGTTAGAGTCGGTCCTTACAGCCCTCCGTCAGAGATCATTTTGCTTTTTGCATATCATTTTTAGGTGTCTCGCTCACTTCACTTCGTTGCATTTCGCTAGGGGCATGCCATTGACTGACGAGAGGGTTTGGTATTCTTGTATTCCCTCATGCTTGTACCTGTTGGGCTAATTTAAAACTTTTCAAAGTTCATCAAAGTTCAGTTTACGTCATTCATGGCCATAAATGAATATTTTGGTCAACAAGAGTCTTTTAGTTTTAGAGTCTAGGGTTCAGTCTTTTGATAGGTTTAATAAATGCCCGCAGGCCATGAGGATGGTTTTCAAAAAGGTTCTTAGTTCAAAT
Source organism: Pinus albicaulis (assembly GCA_034641835.2). Taxonomy (NCBI): domain Eukaryota; kingdom Viridiplantae; phylum Streptophyta; class Pinopsida; order Pinales; family Pinaceae; genus Pinus; species Pinus albicaulis. The sequence goes on along the minus strand of CM076582.1, from coordinate 1,624,908,516 downwards.
TTTCATTATCAAACACATTTGAGGACATTTCTGGTTCAAAACTCTGTTTTGAAAAAGAAATTGTCGAATTCATTTTTTGTAATAATCAGGTATTTTTCCCGCCATAAAAATTTCAAATGCAACCTCTGATCTTTGCCGAAGTCCAAACACCAACATCCCTGCAAAAAAAACCAAATTTCATCAGTCCAAACTCAGAAAATCAATGAAAAATCCAAAAGATAGAAGTTTAATGAAAGGATAAAGTGCCAAATGAAAAACATTACAAAGTGGGTTTTCGAAGAACTAAAAATTAAACCCATCTTTTCCAAGATATTTCAAAGGCTGCATAAACCATTTGAACCAAGTTACATTCACAAATTTTCAAAGCAGAGATCGAATTGAAGGGTTGAAGGACGAAATTTTTGTTTTGAAGCCGAGACAGTGTGTTGACAGTGCACGCGGCGCATACAAATCGGGCGCGGCGCATAGAGTGCGTGCGGCGCACTGAGCAAACATTGGCAGTGTAAATTAACATGCGAGCGACGCATTGGGTTTGCGCGTTGCGCGTTGAGCTCTCCAGCTCTAAACTCATCAGCAGTCAGTGATTTTTCAAATTCAAATCATCTTTTCGCCTCCAAGTAAGTGTGTCAAATCCCGCTCAATGATTTTTGGATATGCTATGGTGGTTTAAAGGCGGAGAAAACAAATGTTTGAACGGTCAAAAAATTAACCCTATGTCTACATCCAAAATTGCTCCATAGGGTTTTGAAAGAAGTGTTGGTGATATTGTTGGTGTTTCAAACTTGTTTCAAACAACATGTATGCTCTTGTTATGGAATGTCATTATTGCCACTGTTAGATTTACCACAGTCCCATTTTCAGTGTTCCCATATCCCTTTATACTCTTGACCCCCATGTGAAATCCCAAACCCTACTTATTACCTCTTTCCCTTCCATTGATTAAAATCCAAGTTTTCATAAGGATCAATGGTTGTTTTCATGTTTTTGACTACACTTTTGCCATTTGAATAACTCTTATATCTATCACTTAGCAAGTCCCATTAGTATTACCCATTCCTATACCATTTGTAAAGGTATGTAATCCCAACATTTCCCAAAGCAGTGAGTAAATAGTTTGTCTTTTCCAAAGTCACTTGACAGTCCATTGTGTCACTTGATAGTCCATTGTGTTACTTGACAGTCCATTGTGTTCATTGTAACATTTCCCATAGTCCCCATTCCATGTTAGAAACATTTGGCATATTTGATAGTGAAAGGAAAAGCATCTAGTCATCATTTTCAGACATACTCCTAACGCTTGTTTTCGCCATACCTATATCAGCATATATTTTTCAAACATCTTGATTTCAGCGCCATGTCAGAGACAGATTCAGTTTATGAGCAGGGGTATGACAATGATTCCACAACAGAGGTTAATGTGCCAAGGAGGTCTCACAAAAGTGGCAAAAGTGGTAGGCATGTCAGGGAGGAGCCTACTTCTTTGGTTCAATTGCAGGCTTGCCCGCTTGCAATGGATTGTTTTCAGCATCAGTCATGTTTCCAATATTGTGAGATGATTTCCCAAACTCATCATCATCATGAGTTAGCTCGCCTATTTGTTCTACATTTGCATGATGGCCATGTAAACCTTGCTGGAGTAAACTTTATTTTGTCACCAAATACCATTGCTCAGGCCACCGGGATACCAAACATAGGAGAGGAATGGAACAAACGACAACAGCTAGAGAAATCCTATTACGAGCCATACATCAAACTTGGGTATTTGAGGCAGTTGAGCAGGGTATTTCCATTCTGATTTCTGAAGGATGAGTATGCACCATTGATGAGACTGATCATTCGATATTTCAGTTGCGAGGGCAGATTCTCGCGCCTCTATGCGTACCATATCCGTTTGTTGATGCATTTCACGAGGGTACGTATGATGAGCATTCCATATTTCATGTACCGTAACATAGAGCGGATGACATTTCTTGTACAGAAGAAGACCCCAGCACAGCAGCATAACAGTATATATCATTACGCGCTGATCAAAATCATGGTGGTACATCAGCTCGCACAACAGGGCATCGCATGGGATGAGTTCATCTCCCGTGACTTCTTTGCAGCGCCACAACCGCCTCCCGAGGTAGTTCATGATGAGGGAGAGCCTTCACACCAGTTTTATATTCCTGAGACTGAGCATATCAGTGCTCCAGTGTATGTGACATATCAGCGAGGCCACAGAGCCTTATTTGCAGCTACACGACGAGTACTATCTCCACCCGGGGTGGAAGGGGTCTCGTTGACTTCATCAGCAGCGCAAGTACTATCTCCACCCGAGGTGGAAGGGGTCTCGTCTTCGACATTAGCACAGGTACAGGTTCAGGACAGAGGCAAGAGGCCTATGCACGATGAGGGCCCTTCAGGAGGCCGAGACACTGATTTTATACTCATCGATGTTGATGCGAGCTCTCCTAGCTCGAAACTGAGGGAGGTCATCTAGGAGCAGAGAGCTAAGATTGGTACTTTGACAGAGAATTTGTAGAGAGCACAGTGGCTGATAAAGTACCTGGAGCAGCAGAACAAATAGCTGTAGGATCAACACACACTTGTAGAGCTGCGGTGAATCCATGAAGATCGACAATTGGCCCAGAAGAGACCTGGTGACATGACACCAATTGAGCGAGAGACCGAACTCATGCATGTTAACATTCATCTGGAGAAGTTGTTGGAAAATTCAAATAGAGACAAAGACATGCTCTGTCATATGAAAGGTCATTATTGGGCCCGCATGCACGTTTGCAAAGCAAAAATGAAGATCCTGAAGAGAAGGTTGAGCAAGAGCACTGAAACGGCGAAAGAGGCCTGATCCACTCCGGATCTTGGCCGAGGCTTCATTGGAAGAGAATGAGGCATGATGGGGGATCTTCGCTCCGAATTTTAGCAAATTTGGAGAAGTTTTTGTCATTTTTGAAAATTTTGGTCTCAAAACAGGTTTTTCTGCCCAACGCGTAGCGCGTCCCGACGCGCGCTTATGATTGGGACACTTTCTGGAGGAAAATTTGTATTTTTGGATTTTTCATGGTAATTTATGCATGCTCAGAAATGGCTGAAGCATTTCATCAAGTTCTGGATGATCAAAAGGGCCAAAAACACCATGAAAATCACCTTTCTGCCAACTTTTGCACCAATAGGAAGTACTTTTGGGAGAATGAAGTTTTGGAGTGGCAAATGAGCTCCAAATTGAAAAATTCCACTTGGGTTGGATAGCAGACGTCCAGGGATTTCCAAAAAGCTATCATGAGCTTGATTTTGACTTCAGGAAGTGCTCCAAAAGCAGGTCCAAAGTCGCGCGGCGCATAGAGCTTTGGCGCACGGCGCATAGAGGAAATTAGCCTATTTTTCACCTTCCAGCTCAGAAATTCGGCCAGTTTGGACTAGTTTCACCTCTTGATGTAATTTTTGACCCAGATTGATGTAATTTGATAAACATGATGTAATTTTGGCATGTATTTACTTGTTCTAGATGGTTCACTCACAAAAAAAGTGAAAATCAAGTGAATGAATCAGTTTCCTTCCTTTTAGAGGCAAGTTGTTTGGCTGCCTAGATTTTAGCTCCTTGTTTAGAATTGGTTCAAACTGCTCCTAGAAGCATGAGCTCGACCCCTAGAGGCATGGGAAGGGGTTAGAATTGTCTATTTATTGTATTTTCTGAGACACTTTCAGGGTTGGACTCTTGGGAAAAGTTTGGCACACTATTGTACATATTTTCTGCATTTTTGGCTAAGGAAAGATCAGAGGTTTTGCAGCACCTGTTGGGATTCTTGTGGCTTTCAGTTCTTGATGGTGTTTTCTCTCAGTTTTTTATAATTTCTTTCATTTTTAATGTATTCCATTCCCTTCTTTTGCTTCTAAAACTAAATGAATGAGTAGATGAGGTAGAATCCATTGATTTCAGTGCTCTGCCTTTAAATTTGTTTAGTTTTATATGTTTTCGCCAGTTTAGAGAGGATCCTTGTTCTCCCTTTCCCTCTTCAGCTCCTTTTCATTCTGATCCATCCATACACATAATCAAAAAGCATCAAGACTACTGCCTACCTTGCCCCAACTCGAATTCTGCAAAGATCTGGCCTCATCCCCGAGCCCAAAATTGTTTTTCCCATTTTTCCAATGAAAACCCAAAAATTTAAAACAAACCTTCCTATCTATTTACTAGCCTAAAATCAGTATCTATTATAGGTCATCTCAGCCCCTTTTAAGATCCTTTGCCGAGATAGACCCGGAGAGAGCCCTCTCCTATCCTCGTAGGGCTAGCTACGAGGCTAAGCTTGGTTTGATGTTGCCTTGAGTTTTACCTTATTTCAGCCTAAGGTAGATTCGAGCGCTGACACCACCATTTATATAAAAATATCCTTTAGTGTAGATGACCTACCCTCTGAAAGCCTTGGCTAGTTGTTGCAAGTAATTCCCTTTCATGACTCCATAACTCGATGGATGGCACTTTCTTGACATATCCTCTTTGCTGAAACATCCTACTGCTCTACTCCTTTCTTTCCATTACTTTCTCAGTCTATGATCTCATGACTCAACCCAAAAACCAACCAACCAAATAATTTTAAACCCCCTTTGTGCTTCATAACTAGCCTAACATCTCATCTGAGCTTTCAAATATATATCATTCTTTGTTTTATGGAGAGATCCCTCTCCGGATCTAGGAGGGATAGATCCTAGGATCCCAAAGTGGTTTGATGTTGTCTTATCTTTTGGTATTGCCAAATCTGCCAAAACATAGGAACCCCAACATAATGGCGACTCCACTGGGGAAGAGACCAATCAACCTGATTTGGTAAATCACTGTGGTGGACAGTAAAGTTGTAAATCATCCACCTGATGACTCCACAGTTCCTAAACGATTAAAAGACTCCACTGGTGATCAGTAGGACGCTGATTATCTTGGTTTCACGAGACTCCACTGGGAGACCATGTCGCAGTACAACATCAGCCATGCTAAAGACCAAGTCACTTCACTAATGGAAGACCCTGAACGGTTTGCAGAAATGTATCCAGATTTCATAACAGTGTGTCGTGATACAATTTCTAGTGACTTGGCAGAGCTGGAGGTGGAGGACCTTCCAAGGGCTATTCTTCTCAGCTCAAAATTCAATCCTGTGCTTAAGAAAATTTTTCTAGAATTTGTGTTTGAAAGGTATGAAGCTGAGATTGAACTTTTGAACTCACGAGAAAAATCATACCAGTTTAGAGACCCGAGAGCCTTTTTGGAAAGCCTTCCTCCTCCTAAAGAAGAAGAAATTCCACTGCTTTTTTATGTGCAAGAAGAAGATGAATGGGCTTTCAAGAGCCACTTTGAGGATGCAGTGGAAGATGCAACAATCGAAGCTGACCAGGATGAAGACAGCCTACCAGTCATGGCAGGCCTAAAAGAAGAACTCGTACATCATGTGTTCATTGATCCGGTGGCAGAATACATGGAGGCCCTGATCAGTCCAAATTCTCCAGCATTGATCCTTAGCATGGGCCAAATTCATCAGGAGTGGTCACTACTGATGGTGACCTCAGTTTTGAAGAACTACATGTAGAGCACCCTGTGGTTATCTCTGGCAGGCAGTCAATGCTCATATCCTTTTTTTCTATTACTTGACTGGCTGCATTGGCCTTATTGTATCACCTAGAGCATCAAAGATATGCAGTTAAAGTAGGGTAGGTAGGAAAAGCTCAATAAAGGTCAGTCTGTGAGCATGTAGTTAGTTGTTTTTAATTTCTGAAAAGCCCAGCAAGTTAGACAGTCTAATCCTAGCTTGATTGTTTTCAATTTCTGTTGTAGAATGTAGAGAAGAAATCTGTTGGACAGTCTAATCCCAACAGTTATTAGATTAGGTAGAGAAACATATGAGACCAATAGTCTAATCTGGTCTCATGGAGTGATAAGGGTAGATTTAGAATAGGTTTATTTTCTATTTATAAAATAAATGATGTAAAGGGTCTGCTAGTCCAAATGCACCCTAAAAGAAAAATGCTAGGATTGTAGTCTGGGTAGGTAGATTGTTTGAGAATGTTTCTGCTGATTTGATGTCTTCACAATCTATGGTAGCTGATCCAAGAGGAGAAAAGAATGAGTCAAGTACTAGGAATCTGGCCTACACCAAAGATTTATTTTCTGAATTATTGACTCCTTCAAGAAGAAGCCATTCCCATGTGGAGCCACTGTTAGCCCCCCTATAAATTTTTGAAAAGCAAACAGGGGGGCTAAAATGTTTCTGAGCCTTCAAGGAATGCATTTCCTCTGAAAACACATCATCCTTGAAGTCTCTTGTGCCTTTGCCTTTGATAAATTCCCTCTGTTGACTCCCATTATAAGGTCTCACTGATTGCAATAAAATTTGTGCTCCAAAAGGCCTACTTTCGCCCCTTGTATCCCTGCAAAATGCCCCGTTTTAACCTTTTTTTTCCCCTTGTCAATTTCCCCTCTGATCCCCTAAATCCTCCCAAAATCCCCTTTACATCCTGCACACACCCCTTTTTTGGCCTAATTTCCCCTTTTTCCCTCTATCGTTACCCATTTCTGGCCTCGAACTGCATTGAAAAAGGTTGAAAACCCACATTTGGACATATATGGGTCTTATCCCCCTTCAGGCCAGCCCCCTTTACCTTTTCCCCACATGACCTGGGCGCCAAAACCAGGCGCTAGCCCGAAAATCGCTTAGCGCGTTTGGCTATCGGGAGCATTTCTAACCGTTGATTTCCCGGCCATCCAATGGTCATCGCGTTCCCCACAACTTCCACCGTTCACCCCATTCACCGCTTAGATCACATCACAGTCATCCGTTTAACCCACCAGATCAACGGCCCAGAGTTTCCCCGCCCGGTGGTCCTCGCAATCGCGCACTATTCAAAATCCGCTGGTTTCCATCGCACCGCCTTTGGAGGATGGGTGGTAATTTTATTTTCGGAGCGATTCCACTCACCGCCTGACAAGTGGCTCCATAAATATTTCAAAACTGCCCCACCATCACGCGTTATCGTTCGGCATTTGACCCGGCACGATATGCATATCAACCGTCCGATCTGGGGCTCTCCATTCGACAGTCATCACACCCCGAAGATGCGCGGAAATTAACCCAAGGCAACCGTACCCCTGGCCCACCATCTGTCGCCCTCCGATGCATTCTTAGCCGTCAATCTCCTCTTGAGATTGGACGGTCCAGATTTATTCGCACGCCCACTGTTGACAGGTCCTGCCACGTCACCATTCCACATGTTTCATCACATCTTTTGCCTGTCCCTGTATATATATTCATTCAAAGGTCAAATGTTAATGTTTTACATTAAAGTTTTCATTCTCGCCACCCTCCAACTGCATTTTCCCATTGCGCCACCATTCTGCAAGCCTCCCACTACATTTTCCACCGTAATCCTACACTTTTCCGGCATCTCACCAGTCTGCAGCCATTCTTTCCGTCCCCGTTGCATCAACCACCTCCATGCATGGTTTTTCTTAACAGGTTTTCGTGTTTTGTAGGGTTATCAGATGGTGAAAGCCACCATGATTACACAGTCTTTATTATAGTGGAAAAAAGCCGCAGAAAGGACCATTTTTCAGAGGCCGAGATCATGAAGAAAGCCTAGGAAGGAGCCATGACAGGACTTGCATTAAAGAACATGGTTTGAACTCTGTAAAACCCCCCCAGAGCCATTAAAAGCACAGATTTCACCGACAGAGATAGAAATGGAGCAACAGAGAGTTCGAGGCATGTAATTGAAGATTTTTGAGCCTTTTTCAGGGATTTATAAGGCAAAGGTACCAGTTCGAAGACCTCGAGGATCGATCAGAAGGTCCAAGGCACAGAAAATAATACTAAAGGGTTTTCACATCAGCAGAAGGTTCTTTTCATAAAGGACGATGCACCCATACACTTCTCATCCTGTGCCGTGTTCTAGAGAGATTTTCCATCCCTAACAACAGTCCTATGCTACCAGTGCATTAGTTATACAGTATGGCAGACCCTAGCATCATCGTTCTGCGTTTTGTTTAGTACACCAGAGACATACCTGGAGTAAATGGAAACCTGACGAAGACCACTCCATCATCCAACGAGTACCAGAGATAAATGCCCATAATTTAAACTGAATGGAGCCTCGACCTTCCCTGCTGCTTCAGAGTTTTAATGCTGCATTTAAGTTTGCATCTACTCCTGTTATTTTTTTCTCCTATAAGAATCTTGAAGAACGTACTGTAAAGGTTGTTGTTTGGTTGTTTCCGATTGTTGTTAGAGGGATTCATTTTGACTGTTAGAACAGTCTTAGGAGGGAGTAGCAGAGTAGTTTGTAATGTAGTAGGCTGGGAGGAGAAAGTTTGAACTGTATTAGCCATTGAGCTCAATGTATGTGACTGGTTTTGCATCAATTAATCAAGCAAATTTCACAGGATCCTGGTCTATTACTACGGGTGATGTTTCTCTCTTTGTATCTTTTATTTACATTTTCATGTTGTTCATTGGTCTTCTGGGCTCGCATCAGAATATTGGCATAGGATTTACCCTTGTTAGGTACCCTATGTTTATGCTCTCCTTGCCTTTAATGTTTTTTGCTGCTTAGTTGTTCTTGTTGGGTTTAAGCTGGAAGATTTGGGAACACTGGGGATTAGAGTTAGCCCTGTCCACTAGGATCCTTGTGTGACCAGCTGGCCTTTCTAAGATCTCTTGTTGGTGTCAAAGTGTTGAAGGTTCAAAGTCCTTCTCTGATCTACAGACCCTAGCTTTGTTAAACTTATCTTTGTTTTTCCCTTGGAGCATGCTAAAGTTGAACTGGAGTTAAATGACCTCTGGTCCGATCTATAAGCTGCCCCTTTGTCCCTCCTTTGAGAGATGCCTTTGAGTATGTCCAAGCAGGTCTGGAGTTAAATGACCTCTGACTTGATCTATAGACAGAAATTGGGTCGCTTTCCTTCTCTCACTCTCTTTCCTTAATGTTCCATCCCACCATCTATCTAAAAATATCCTTTAGTGTAGATGACTTGCCCTCTGAAAGCCATGGCTAGTTGTTGCAATTAATTCCCTTTCATGACTCCATAGCCCAATGGATAGCACTTTCTTGACCAATCCTCTTTGCTGAAACATCCTGCTGCTCTACTCCTTTCTTTCCATTACTTTCTCAGTCTATGATCTCATGACTCAACCCGGAAACCAACCAACCAAATCATTTTAAAACCCCTTTGTGCTTCATAACTAGCCTAACATCTCATCTGAGCTTTCAAAGATATATCATTCTTTGTTTTATGGAGAGATCCCTCTCCGGATACAGGAGGGCTAGATCCTAGGATCCCAAAGTGGTTTGATGTTGTCTTATCTTTTGGTATTGCCAAATCTGCCAAAACATAGGAACCCCAACAGGGAGAAAATGGCAAATGGACCGCCCAAACATGCCCAAGGCACCCGAGCGGTCACAACTTAAGAAAACTGATACGGGCACCCTCGAACGAAACGGCCCAGCCCGAATGCGCCCTGTCGAACGACTTCACACGACACGCTCGAACGAACGATGCCACAAGGGAGAAAATAGAAAACATGCCACCCAAGCATGCACAAGGCACCCAGGCGGTCACAACTTAGAAAAACTGATACGAGCAACCTCGAACGAAACGACCCGACTCGAATGCGCCCGGTCGGGTGACCTCACACGACGCGATATGATGCACTCGACTGAACGATTCCACAAGCGAGAAAACGGAAAATGGGCCGATGAATGTCCACAAGGCACTCGGGTGGTCACAAGTTAACAAAACTGATATGGGTGCCCTCGAACGAAACGACCAGACTCGAATGCACCCAGTTGGGTGACCTCACATAGCGCGACACGGTGCACCCGAACGAACAATGCCACAAGGGAGAAAATGAAAAATGGGCCACCCGAACATGCACAAGGCACCCAACCAGTCACAACTTAGAAAAACTAATACGAGCACCCTCGAACGAAACGACCCGACCCGAACGCGCCTAGTCGGGAAACCTCACACGGCGCGACATAGTGCGCCCGATCGAACTATGCCACAAGGGAGAAAATAAAAAATGGGTTGCTCAAACGTGCACAATGCACCCGGGTGGTCACAAATTAGCAAAAATAATATGGGTGCCCTCGAACGAAACGACCTGACCTGACCCAAATGCGCCCGGTCAGGCGACCTCACACGACACGACACAATGCACCCAATCGAATGATGTCACAAGGGAGCAAACGAAAAACAGAAAACGAGATGCACGAATGTGCACAAGGCACCTGGATGGTCACAACTTAGAAAAACTGATACAGGCACCCTCGAACAAAATGGCCTGACTCGACCTGAGCGCGCTTGGTCGGGCGACCTCACATAACGCGACACGACACGCCCGACCTAATGATGGCACAAGGGAGAAAATGGCAAACGGGTTGCCAGAACGTGCACAAGGCACTTGGGTGGTCACAACTTAGCAGAAATGATACGAGCGCCCTTGAACGAAATGGCCCGACCTGACCCGAACGCATTGGGTCAGGTGACCTCACACGGCGCGACACAACGTGCCCGATCGAACGATGCCAGAAGGGAGAAAACGGCAAACGGGCTGCCCAAACGTGCACAAGGCACCCGGGTAGTCACAACTTAGAAAAACTGATACGGGCGCCCTCAAACGAAATGGTCTGACCCGAATGCATCTGGTTAGACGACCTTACACGACACGACACGGCGCGCCTGACCGAACAATGCCAAAAGGGAGAAAATGGCAAACGGGCCACTCGAACGTGCACAAGGCACCCGGGCAGTCACAAATTAGCAAAAATAATATGGGCACCCTCGAATGGAACGACCCGACCCGACTGTTCCCGGTCGGGCGACCTCACACAGTGTGACACGGCGCGCCTGACTGAATGATGCCACAAGGGAGAAAATGGAAAACGGGGCCGCCTGAACATGCACAAGGCACCCAGGTGGTCACAACTTAAGTAAAAAATTGATACAGGTGCCCTCGAATGAAACGACCTGACCCGAACGCACCCGGTCGGGCGACCTCACACAGCGCGACGCGGCGTGCCCGAATGAATGATGCCACAAGGTAGAAAATGGAAAATGGGCCACCCAAACGTGGACAAGGCACTCGGGCGGTCACAACTTAGCAAAAATGATATGGGCACCCTCAAACGAAACGACTTGACCTGACTTGAACGCACCCGGTCGGGCGACCTCACACGGCGCGACATGGCACGCCCGACCGAACGATGCCACAAGGGAGCAAACGGAAAACGAGCCACCCGAACATGCACAAGGCACCTAGGTGGTCACAACTTAGAAAAATTGATACGGGCGCTATTAGCCACCTATAAATTCTGTCATACTCAATGGTGGTTAAGCTTCTCTTTTAAAAACTTCAAGAGATAGTTCCTTTGAAAACTTATCATATTTTAAAGTTTTATGATGATAATTACCCTTTGAGTTAATATTCACTTCTGTTTCACTATTAATCCTAAAGTACCTGTAGTTTACCAAAGAAAACTTCTTTAAAAACTCCATTTTCCCATCATTTCAATTCTCCATTTTCACCCTTATTCCCTTTCACAAATCCCTCTATAAACCTTCATTTAACCTTCAAAATCACTCTAACCCTCTTTCTAGTTTATTATCTTCCTCTGATTTGGCTTTAAAATCCTCTTTTAGCCTATCGAAACTTTGTTTTGGCCTTAAAAATCACTATTTTTGGGCCTAAATCAGTCTATTTGCACTATAAGGTACTTAAGCCCCCGAGGGCTTATGCCCTTTAGCCCCTTCCTCCATGTGTCCTTAGCCCCGAAAATGGGCGCTTAAAACATAAAGCTTCCATGCAAAAAACCATTTTCTCCTTCTATTTTTCTATTTTCGACGTTGTGGTCCAAATATATCTGGACCGTTGATCTCTGCAGATCAACGGCCATCGGGCCCCATCCTTCTGCCTGATCACCGTCCCTTATTCCCATTTCAACATAACCCGCCCCATCGTTGAATCTTAGCCGTTGATTCTTAAAATATTTCGATCAGGACGTAATGCGATGACCCAAATGCCCATCCACTACGCGACAAAAGCATTACGTCACCATGGACCCCACATACATTTTTACCCCGCAACTTGCCCTCCACTGCGTTTTATCCGCACAACTCGATCTATCACCGATCATTCGACAGACCATAATCAATCTCGCGTAATTTTTGGCCTCCCTTCCCAGTGCGCTACTTCCGCGCGATATGGGCGGTTTTCATTTTCCACGTGTCAATCACTGTATGGAATCACGTTCCAAAAGAGAATACCGCCTATCCCCCCAAATGTTGTGCGAAAATCATTTCCGATTTTCCGAAACTACTTCTTCCCAATTTGCGCCATATTTTAAATTTAAAATTGGTTTTTGTGTTTTACCATAGAAATCCATCCTCCGCTACAAATTTCTCCATCCTAACGGCTCCGAAACATTTCCACGAACCTTCCAAAGCAGTTTTAACCAATAAATCACAAGGTTTTATAATAAGTTTTCGTGTTTTGCAAGGTTTGATGGTGTTGTTTTGTATACTTCCACGGTTATAGTCAGGTGACTAATAAAGCTTAGAATGACGATTATGAGGATTATTCAATGAAGAAATGGGACTGCGGATTTAACATCTACATTAAAATAAACTGGATTATGGTCCAGGGTTTAACAGAAACCCTCCATTCAAGCAAACCCTCTGCGCACCTGCAAAACAACAAGCACAGTCAGCATCGATTAGTGAAAGAGTATCAATGTCAAAAATAAAGATTATAGCATAATTTAAGGATTAAAAATGTTAATCAAAGTTCAAAGGGATTAAGGCACAAACTCAAGAATTAAAGGCCTAATCCACAAATGAAGCAGATGATCACAGTCAGCAGTTCGAGGATAATTAAAGATAAAGTCTCAAAGCCTGAATCAGGCATAAACACAGTATTAAAAGTAAATCATTGTTTAAAAATTGAAAGAAGACAAAAACAACGAAGGACACCTCATAAACATCATAGGGGCTAATTGAATCCCCAGCTACCAAAATCGCCACCTGCAGCCTTTCTGCCTCAAAGGAATGCCCAGATCAAATCTCAGTCCAAAACATTAAGACTAAAGACAGCTAACAGTTATTACAAACAAAGGAAGATATTTTAAACTGTCAGTAAAGTTATTGTAAAGATAAGAAAGTGCCTTAAAGACAGTATTTTTACCCACTAAGCCTAAAAAGCAAAAATAGAGTAAATAACACTGAGTTATAATTGAATGCTTTTCTGCCTTATGCCTTGCATGGTTTTCAAGGCTAGGAGTTGCATTTAGTATAGAATTAATTACATTTCAACCCTAGGAACTCTTCCACCTCTTCATTTTCTTATAAAATATCCTTGAGGAGCACATTGTAAAGGGTTGGTTGGTCACTAGTTGTAACACTGAAACTCTTTGAAATAATACATAGTCTGTCTGAAGTTGAAGAAGAAATTGAAGTCTTGGAAGCTAGATTATGTTTTGACATGCTTGTTCTTGAGAAGGCTCTATCATTGGATCCCTGAGCTTGGATATTGGTGATGTATTCTAAACTGTCTACTTTTTTTCTTATTTTCATTATGTTTCATAAAATTCTTACTACAGTAGGATGAAAAATTTAGGCTAAGAAATGACTCCTGGAAGCACCTTAGACCTATTTATCCTTCACTGTTTTATGTTTTTTTTCTGCTAAGGCATTTTAGAGTCTTTAATCATTCTCTTGAACCCTTATGCTTGTTTATTTCTCAAATAGTTCAAATAGTTGGTTCCAGCATGATTTATGGTTTTCCCTGCTTGTCTGCTGCCACTTGAAAGCTGTTTTTGAAGTCTCCCTTTGAAGTACCATTGTTTACAGTTAGCCAAGGAGGTCTGTTTTGATCATACTGTTTGTCCCTGCTTGAACAATTGTTTTAAAGGTATTTATAGTTGTGATCATAGATGTTTTAGGTATTCCCTCTTTTATGACTGCAATTATCAGTGAATCTTTTATGTTTTCTATGTCCTTTGAAATAAAATCTTTGAGGAAATAGGATGTGGTCCCAAATTTTAGATTTCATTTTGAAAGTTGTCTTCAAATCATTGTTTGCTTAAAGTGTGGTTTTTAGGATTCATGGTTAGCCTTGTCTATCAAATACCTCTTTATTGTTCAAGTTATGTTTTTAAGTTCCCTTTGTTGAGAATTCAATTTCTCTTTTCAAATCATTAATGTCCATCTCATTCACAAAACTAAAGGATCTTGTGGTCAAGTTAGATTTGCCCTTTGATATCCCATATCCATTGATGAGTTTTTCTTAAACCTCTTCTTGACTCCATTTCCCAATGAATCTGACATTTCTTCTTTCTATCTATACTACTTAGATCTTTCATGCTCTACTATACGAATTCAACCAAACAAACAAACCAAACAAACACTTGCACTTAATAACTAGTCTAAAATCAATACCTAAAAGCAAAAAAGATATACCTTTGCAAACGAATAATTTGAGAGATCCCTCTCTAAGAACAGGAGGACTAGATCCTGGAACTCTAAAGATTGGTTCTGATGTTGCCTTGCCTTTTGGTAAGCTAATCTATCAAAATACAGGACCCTAACAGGCGCCCTCGAATGAAATGGCCCGAGCCGACCCGAATGTGCCTGGTCGGGCGACCTCACATGACGTGACACGACACGCCCGACCGAACGATGTCATAAGGGAGAAAATGGAAAATGGGCTGCCTGAACGTGCACAAGGCACCCGGGTGGTCACAACTTAGCAAAACTGATACGGGCGCCCTTGAACGAAACGACCTAACCTGACCCGAATGCGCTCGGTCGGGCGACCTCAGACGGCGCGCCCGACCGAACGATGCCACAAGGGATAAAATGGCAAATGGGCCGCCCGAATGTGCACAAGGCACTCGGGTGGTCACAACTTAGCAAAACTGATACGGACACCCTGGAACGAAATGGCTCGACCCGACTCGAATGCGCCCAGTCGAGATACCTCACACAGCGTGACACGGCGCGCCCAACCGAACATTGCCACAAGTGATAAAATGACAAACGGGCCACTCGAATGTGCACAAGGCACTCCGGTGGTCACAACTTAGCAAAACTGATACATGTGCCCTCGAAAAAAATGACCCGAACCGAATGCGGCCGGTCGGGCGACCTCACATGGCGTGACACGACGCGCCTAACCGAACGATGCCATAAGGGAGAAAATGGAAAAAAAGGCTGCCTGAATGTGCACAAGGCACCCGAGTGGTCACAACTTAGAAAAACTGATATGGGCGCCCTCGAACAAAACGGCCCGACCCGACCCGAACGCGCCCGGTCGGGCAACCTCACACGACGCGACACGGCACGCCCGACCAAACGATGCCACAAGGGATGAATTGGAAAACAGGCCACCCAAACATGCACAAGGCACCCAGGCGGTCACAACTTAGCAAAACTGATACGGGTGCCCTCAAACGAAATGGCCGGACCTGACCCGAACGCGCCCGGTCGGGCAACCTCACACGGCGCGACACGGTGCGCCCAACCGAACGATGCCACAAGGGAGAAAATGGAAAACGGGCCATCTGAACATGCACAAGGCACCCGAGAGGTCACAACTTAGCAAATATGATATGGGCGTGCTCGAACGAAACG
Organism: Pinus albicaulis; assembly: GCA_034641835.2. Lineage (NCBI taxonomy): Eukaryota > Viridiplantae > Streptophyta > Pinopsida > Pinales > Pinaceae > Pinus > Pinus albicaulis. Next base: position 1,624,892,849 of record CM076582.1, on the reverse strand, counting down.
GCTCGACTCAACCTGAATGCGCCCGGTCGGGCGACCTCACATGGAGCAACACGGTGCACCCGACCGAACGATGCCACAAGGGAGCAAATGGAAAACGGGCCGCCTGAACATGCACAAGGAATCCAGGCGGTCACAACTTATCAAAACTGATACGGGTGCCCTCAAATGAAACGAGCCGACTCGAACACGCCCGGTCGTGTGTCCTCCTAAAGGAGAAGTGTGCAATTCCAGAAGAATCTTTTGTTTTAGTTGGGAATTCTTACAAAGATATAAGCGATCTTTGTACCATAAGGAATCATTTTTCCAACTAAATGTATAAGATGTACTAGGATCTTGCTGCAACTTTTGAATGAGTGTCCATACATCTTTGTCCTTCTTCCATTCATCTCTTGCTTCGCTTATCCAATCTAGTTGGATAATAGAAATGGCACAAAGTAATGCTTCCACCTCTTCATTATTTCTTGAGAGTGCATTTGCAACAACATTAAGCTTTCCTTTTTTGTAGATTATTTCAAAGTCATAACCCAACATCTTTGTGACCCATTTTTGCTGCTCTTATGATGATAGTCTTTGTTCCAAAAAGTGTTTAATACTACCATGATCAGTTTTTACCTTGAAGTGTCTTCCCATTAAGTAAGTTCGCCATTTCTTTAGTGCATGAAATATTGCTAACATTTCCTTCTCATAAATAGGTTTCTGTAAATACTTTCCTTTGATTGGACGACTTTCAAAAGCAATGGGTCTTCCTTCCTGCATTAAAACCGTACCAATTCCATTTCCTGAGGCATCACATTCCACAATAAAGGTTTTTGTGAAGTCTAGCGTAGCTAAGACCGGTGCTAGGCACATTGCCTCTTTAAGACGTTCAAGGCCTTAGTTGCTTCATAAGTCCATGAAAATGCATCTTTCTTCAATAATGTTGTTAGAGGTACTGCTATTCTCCCATAATTCTTAACAAACTTGCGATAATACCCTGTTAACCCGAGAAATCCTCGCAACTGCTTTATGGTTGTGGGGACTTTCCATTCCTTAATGGCTTTAATTTTATTAGGGTCTACTTTAACACCCTCATGAGATACAATATGACCCAGATATTCCACCTCTTGTTCTCCAAAGAAACATTTGGATGTTTTTGCATATAATTGTTTCTCCTGCAATAGTTTGAGCACCCCGTCAACATGTTCAACATGATCCTTCCAAGACCTGCTGTAGATTAGTATATCATCAAAAAATACTAGCACAAATTTTCTAAGGAAGGGTTTGAAAATGGAATTCATCAACCCTTGAAAATGTAGAAGGTGCATTGGTAAGGCCAAAAGGCATGACCAAAAATTCATAATGACCCTCATGAGTTCGAAATGCTGTTTTTGGAATATCTTCAGTCTTCATTCTAATTTGATGATATCCCGAACGAAGATCCAACTTGGTAAAATAAATTGCTCCATGTAATTCATCCAATAATTCATCAATCACAGGAATGGGAAATTTGTCTTTAATGGTGATCTTATTGAGCTCCCTATAATCCGGACACATTCGCCATGATCCATCCTTCTTGTGTACCAACACTACAGGAGCAGAGAAAGAACTTTGACTGGGTTGAATTATACCCGCCTCTAACATTTCTGCAATCATACGTTCAATTTCGCTCTTTTGGAAGTAAGGATATCTATAAGGCCTGATGTTTAGAGGAACACTTCCTGGAATAAAATGAATAGCATGATCATGATCACGAATAGGTGGGAGTCCTTTGGGAGTTTCAAACACCTTGGAATGATTGTCCAAGATTTGTTGGAGATGTACAGAAATAGATGATTTTGATGTCAGAACTTCTAGTGAGCATAATTTTTCAATTACGCCTCGTTGTTCTCTCTTTAGAATCTTTTTCATGAGATTAGAGCTTATTATCCTTCCCGGCTTCCCTTCAATACCCCGTAATTCGACTTCCTTTCCTTCTGAAAAAAATTTCAAGAAAATTTCTTGAAAATTAAAAGCTACCGTCCCCAAATATTGTAACCATTGTACTCCTAGTACAACATCAGCACCTCCCATAGGAATGGAAAGCATTGGACTAATCAATACATATTCCCCCATGGTTAGCTTGATATTATGGCATTTTCCAGAGCAATTTATAGTTCCTCCATTTGCAACCATCACTTGACATTCTGGTGCTAAGTATAGGAAACAATTTAATTCCTTGGCTACCTTACAATGAATAAAATTATGGGTGCTACCTGAATCAATCAACACTATTACCTTTTTCTTCTTGATTTTCCTTCTATCTTGAGAGTTTGAGGAGTGGTAATTCCTGCCAGTGCATTACACGATATGGTCGGATTCATTTCTTCCTCTTCTAGGGTTGGTTCCTGGTGTATATCCTCTTCTTGTTCATTTTCTTCTTCCTCTTCGCAATCTATGTAAAATAATTTCTTCTCAGCACACTTATGACCTTTAGTGTATTTGCTATCACAACTGTAGCAAAGCCCTTTTGCTCTTTTTTCTTCCAATTGTTGTTGTGTCAACCTTGTAGGTTGTGGAAATCTAGACGTAGCAACACTTCCTTCTTTATAGAATTGAGTGGTAGGCTTCCTTGTCGCCATAATTTTACATCCAAATTTTCTTGCCAACCTGAATGCCTTCTCCAATGAATCAGGTTCCAGAACGCGAACTTCATGTTGGATGTTATCCTTTGAAGTGCCTATGAAGAGATCAATCCTGTGTTCCTCTGGAATATCAGTTACCCTTATATTCAATTTTTGGAAGTACTTAATGTGCTGCCCCATTAAACCCTTTTGTTTGAGATTTATCAATTGGCTAAAGAAGGTTTTTCTCTTTGTATCCTCATAATGTGCTATCATTTCTTCCGTAAAAATTGACCGAGTGACAATTTTTTTACGGGAGAAAAGCCATCGATACCATACAAATGTATTTTGTTCTAAATGTAAAGTTTTAATACGTACCTTTTGCGTGTTTTGCACATTATGGAGATCAAAATATTGCTCCATCTGTAGTATCCATGTTACAGGATCCTTCCCATCAAACTTCCTCATATCCATTTTTGGAATATGGTGGTTCTTCCCGCCAACATTAGAGTTTATGAAATCGCGATTCAAATTTTTTTTTTTCTCATCATGAGGTTCTTCTACTATATTTTCACCATTAGGAAACATTTATTGTATCAACTTGGTCAAACCTTTGATGTCTGCTTTTAGATCATTCTTCATGCTTTTCATGTTGTTTTCCATGTTGTCTTTCATGTCATCCATCTTAGCTTCCATGCCAGCTTCCATGCCATCCATCTTAGCTTCCACGCCTTTCTTCAAACCATCCGTCTTCTCTTCCATGCCTTTCTTCAAAACTTCCATTTCATTTTTTGTTGCTCTTTGCGAGAGTAATATTTGTTGCACTTGATCTTGTAATTTTGATAGATCATGTTGTAGTTCTTCATCTTCATGAGTCATAGTAGACCCTTCTGAAGGCTTAATGGGTGTTGAATTATTCTTACAGGGAATCTTTTAGAACCCGATACTAATATCTATTCTACAATATGCCCTTGGAATCAATTCAAATTGATTCTTCAAACAAGACTTATGCAATTCGGAAAAAAATAGACACCTTTTTCTTGCTTTTGAGGAGCTCGATATTGAAGTTCGATTATCTCTGTGATTGCAACACTTCAATATCTGAATTTTTGTGCTGACGTAGCCCTCTAAATTATCTTTCGAATGCCACAGGTCTGACCTGATTTGGATTCTCTAAGACAAAGTTGTGTCCAATCTCCCACAATGACCTAATTATGGACTAGTTCAGTAGATCGAACTTGTACGACTTGCCACGTGTCACTGTTTTGTCCTTTGTCTCTGAAATTGATAGCCAAGAAACTAAAGTCCGTGTGCTTGTGACCACTTTTTACGACACTCCAATCCGATGCCCAGAGAGAGAGTTATCGAAATTGTCCCACGATCACCTCTTTGAGATGAAATTCAGGAGCCTGAAAAAGCACTACCTTCCACAGATCATATCTCCAAAAATGTTGCGAACCAAGCTTTGAAATTTTTTGAAACATTTCCTCAGGATTTCAGCTTCGCACCATACGAATTTCAGATTATTAACCTTCGTATAAAAAACGTTATAGCGCAAATTCCACGATGACCTGTTTAGGAGCCTGAAAAAAGACCTAAATTCCACAAATCATATCTCTGAAAATATTGTGAACCAAGCTTTGAAATTTTTAGACAATATTCCTCAGGATTTCAGCTTCGCACCCTAAAAAATTCAGCATCTGAAACTTCGTAGAAAAAAAATTATAGTGACAATTTCACAATGACCTGTTTGGAGCAGCGAAACCCTAGAATCCAAAGCTCTGATACCAAATGTTGTGTAACCAGCTCCAAAAATAGAAGAAAAGAGATATCAACGCCTTAGAAATAAGACACTTCAAGGGGGAAACCTCCAATACATTACATAAATGAAAAATTCTTGGATGATCCAATTTACAAAACCTCCTTTCTATATATAGGAGTCCATGAGGCCATAATGTAATCCTAGTGGGCCACAATGTAATCCTAGCCGACCTAACAATAATAATTTAAGGGCACAATAATAATAAAATGGGGGTTACAAGGGTACAATAATAACATTAAGGGGGTTACACTAACAACAATAAAGGACTATACTAGTAATATAGGGACCTAACAGAATCTTGTCCAATGTCTGAAAAATGCTCTGAAGACTGCTCTGATACCACAAATGATGGTAGTGTGCGTGCAGGCGTTAAGGAGAGTTGTTCAAACTTGTTTACAATGTTTTCTAACTCAGGAGGAATCTGATCCTAATCTCCCTTTTCACTCTCGGTCAGCAAATTTTATTAATTATGTTGACAAAAATAATAAAAAGACAGTCGGAAGAAAAAGTCCTTTTATACATTCCGAAACATAATAATGCACTTTAAAAAGTGTTAAACCTTTGTAAACAATGGTTACAACCCTTCGGAATGTATTATAACCCACTTAAACCAATGTTTTAATACCCTTCGGGAATATAATAATTGGCCTTTAAAACAATGCTTTAAACCTTTCGGAAATGATGTTCTAAACCTTCGGAAATGTAATATTGCAATGCATTTTAAACAATGAAAACCCTTCTTAGCAATGTATTTCTGACCTAAAACTCTGAATAAACCTCCACTGAAATAACATTGAAACCTTGGAAATAATATTAAAACCTCTTCGGAAACATTTCAATAAAACTCCACTTCATAAATTTTCGGGTCCATACCTTGGTTTAAACCTCCACGCATCTTTCCACGCGATTACCGTAAGATCTTCATAGATCTTTATCAGACAGATATCGCATCCAATTTTCCCCCGTGACTTATCACTCAAATGTTACGCGAAACTGGTGGTTTCGATAACGTGATGTGTCACATTCTAATTTGATCGTGTTGATTTGAATAAAAACCACTCACGACCCAAAGGTTGTGCGTAAACAATGGCTTGGTTTCTCAAAACCAATAACCTGCAAACTTCAATTCCTATCGCATTTGAAGTCAGATTCTCTTCGGATTTCAGGGTTAACTTCAATTTCATTGGAAAACCTCCTTTCGGCTGTGTAAATCAATAAACATAGATCGATTGTCGAATTATTCAATTTTGAATGAAAGAACCATAATATTTCGGTTTCTTCCACTCTTTTACACAGAAACTAATACACTCAATTATACATAGAATATATAAAAACCGAATAGATTTTCGAAGGGTGAAACCCTCTGGGAAATTTCCAAGTAACAACAGTTAAAAAAATATTGCAATCTTATTAAAAGAGAGGCAAAACCTCTCAATCAATTCTTCTACAGCCAAATTTCAAATTTCTCCTTGTCAGAGGTTACAATTTATATTTCTTTTACATAACAATCGACCTCCTCTTGAGGATCGAATTCTCTAAATTTAGAAAAATCCTAATTACATAATATCTTCCTAAATTCTATCAACTGAAGAAAAATATTTTGAAACAAATCTAAAACTGTTCAATCCTCCTAAATACTAGTTCAACCCTATCTATTACAACTGTAAATTGACAGCTAAAGGTACCAACACCTTTTCTTGCAACTTTTTTTGAATTTTTGGAATAATTAATGAAGCCTCTTTTGTCTCTAAGCCTCATGCCCCTGCATCAGTACTACACAAAACATTTCTTTTGCATCTTGGGTTATTTATTCACCCACTGATGAGTTAATATCTATGCACGGGGTAAGCCTCGGTCAAACAACGAATAATATTGTAGAATATAGCGCAGCGATTGAGTCATTATCTGAATCCATTTCATTTCGAATTCGATGTTTGATCATTAGGTTAGATTATGAACTAATTGTATTACATTTAAATCGAGTATACACAATTAAAAATCTGAGAACGAGAGTTTGATTACATTGAATATCAAGACATTTGGAGAAATTTAAACACATTGGTTGATGCATTAGCTACTAGTGTTATAAACAGACATTTGCAACATTAAAGTTGTAAATCAAAGCAAAATTTGATAAACATGTTGAAAAGATAGCCAGAAATAATATTATTATCATAGACTAAGAGTAATGTTTTCAAAAATATTACATCGTCCTCGATTATAGGTTCAAAACACCTTATGATCGGAAAAAATGGTGATACACAAAACAAAAATGTCATAGTTTGCACAATCATCCACTATCCATTGTGGTGATCATGATAGTACACGACAACTCATGCTACTCTATTCAAGAATCTCCTGAACTGACCAAGAACTCCAATAACATGTCTTTGAAGAAGGAGAGGGATATCATCTATCGAAGTCTCCAGGATATCCAAGGTCAACCATTCTAGGTTGTGTTCTAGGTCAGGAATAATCTTAGTTGCCTGATGTTATGGTGTTGCAACGGGCTCTCTTTGCTTCTTGTCAAAGCGACAGAGTGTGGCTAGCCTGCGTGGACCAACATCTGCATTTTAAATTTTTTTGTCATCATTATTGGACGATTTAAACAAAATAACAATAAAAATTAGAATTTAGAACATGTCAAAATGATTCTTACCTGAGTCCTCCTACTGTGTTCCCGGAGGAAGGGACATTTCTCTATCACCACAGAAGTCCATCCTGGCATATGGGAAATCTTCTATGGCAAAGATTTGGTTCTCCAACCAATGGAAATAAGCTAAAGTGAAACGAAAAATATCACAGCGACCATACGAGGCTCCCTGACTGTACCAGGATCAACTGAGATAAGTTGCGGGCAAATGAAGGAATTCTCTCCAGAGAAAATGTGACAACAATAGCTCCATACCCAAAGTTTTTCAATTTTGAGTTCTTTTCCCGAGTCAATTGGCCTTTTACATTGGCTAATACTGCCTCCCACAAATTGAAGATGGTGCCTCTGAAAAAATCAACAACAGTCTGAATTTGGGATCTAGTAGCAACGTGTTGAGCTGCACTCCCAAACAACTAGGTTACAGAAAATGCAACCACTTTGAGTTTAGGATGGATGATTGTTTTTATATCAATGTGTTTGTCTTTGGGATCCGCTTCCTCATTGCAGAATTATTGATGAAGGCTAGTGACAGATTGGCCACCTGCTCTAGCCCCAAACAAAGAGATTGGTTCACCTCTCTTTGATAAACCAGTAAGAAAATATATATCTTCCAGCTCGATTTTGAGCTGGTGATTTCCAATTATGAAGCACTGTTCCTAGATGTCCCACTTGTTTACTAGCCATGTGAGTAAGCCTACTTGGGCCCTCATACCCTGAATAGCCCAGAATTTATATAAACCACATTCCCTCAATACACACAATGTGGGCGCATGTACCATTGTGGCCTCATCAACCTCTTCATGTTCCCGTTCCCTCCACTCGAGCATTGTAGAGATTCTGCAATGGGAAAATTGGAAGATTAGAAACAATTTGAGTGAAAAAATTTGGTTTATTTTGGGAGAATATATCATTTTATTTTCTTCATGGTGCCTTCACACCTTTTGCACAAAGAAAATGCAGAGGTCCACATGTGTCCTATATAAAAAATACAGGACCACGACATTTTTCTCTTTGAAAAATTGTTGGGGTCTGCAGGTGTCATGTGTATTACCTGCAGACCCTGTGGGTGAAATTTTGAACATATTTTTCTCCTAAAAAATGAATTTAAAACCTAAATTAAGAAATTGAATGGACAAAAATGAAGGTGAGGATGATGTGGATTACCTGGAGCTGACAATTTTCGATTCTGACTGTTGAATTTTCCGTAATCTCCTCTGGAATGTTTTTCACCAAAAGCTCTCAACTTTCACTCTGGAATAAAATGGTAAAAATGATTTAGAAAAACTCCTTTTTATAATATTTTTTGAATAAATGAAATATAATTTTGTTTATTTTCCACTTTGAAAAGTTGTTTTCCGAATTATTTTTATTAATCATAAACATGCATGTTTAATTTTTGAGTTTTTGTGCAGAATACAGGATTTTTGGGTAAAATGATTATTTTAACAAAGGAGTATACTTTTTATCACTTTTTCGAACTCGGTAAAAATTATGAAAAAGTGAAACCTATGAGTACATTTTTATCCCTTTTTCTAACTCGTTAAAACTTACGAAAAAGAGAAAACCATGAGTACATTTTTATCCCTTTTTTGAACTCATTAAAACTTACAAAACAACGAAATCTTGAGTTCTCTTTTAAGCCCTTTTCAGACTCTCTAAACATGAAAAGATTGCCGAGTACTTGAATATTTGAACTCGTTAAAGGAAATGAACATTCATCCCTTCAGTATAATTTTGCCCCTTTTTCGGACTAAAATGGACTATTTACGAAAAAGGCATACGTTGACTAATCACGGTCAATAGAGTTCTCTCTTGTATTATTTTATCCTTTTTCGGGCTTGAGAGACTAAATTTATGAAAAATTACACCACGGAGTTTTCTTAAGTTTTTCTTCTGACTCCTTAAAAATGAAAAACATTAAGTTTCGCTTATATTGGACTTGTTAAAATTTAACAGTAAAGGACATGTCAATTATAAATAGGAACGAACCACTCCTTCTTAGGGTTTGATTTTATACTAAGTTGGACTCATCCGAAGGATGAGCTTACATAACAAGAAAATGTTATCCTCCTCAAGCTTGTCAAAAATAAAGAGGTATTTTCCAGAAATGGTGGGGGAAAAAGAGAGAAAACGGATCCAATTGTCACACTTTGATTAAAATTAGTATACCACTCTTGAACATGACACTTTTTGTCACACTTCTACCTAGGTTGGGAAAATCCTTTGCCTATCAGTTAATCAAACCACATTGAAAGTCTTCAGCCAATTTCTGGGTATTAGCTTAGGTCAATTGTTACCAAACCATCTGCAGTGTCGTTATGTGTTCAAGAGGACAATTCAAACAAACCATTCATCAGCAACCATATGTCTCCATTTCTGTTGACCATCCCTGAGTTAGTCCTTGCAAAATATTTCTTCAAAACTTGATCTAATGGTTTCGTGTCATGATTTTTACTATGACGGATCAGTTTCTATCGACGACAGCTCATCCTCTAGAAAGTTGATCTAGAATCCTATCAGTACCTTGGAATATGCATGCCCTAATGGTAGATTTCTCGCCTTCGATGACAGGTTACATCATTCACCTCCGATCGGATGATTCTATGAAGTGTTCGACTTCAAATCATTTATTCACACTTCATGGATTGTACTGATTACTTTGAGAGCCATTGTCATTATTGGTGGTTTCTCTCACACTTGTTAACAGTTCACATCATTGACTGGTAATCAAGTGGTTTCTACAATGTTTGACTTCGACACAATCAATCGCATTGATAGAATAATACTAGTTCGGGAAGCAAAATTCAAGACCCTGGATCTAGTTTCCACCATCCAGGTTGCAAGGAGTTTTATTGTTCATTATGTAGTAGACTATTCATGACAGATGGTTGTGTCCATACTGTGTCTACTATTGATGTAATATTAGAATCATTTCTATATCAGAACATTTTAATTATGTTTTGATTTAGTTCTTTTTTTCTCTGAGTATGGGAATTCCTACCTCAGCGAATTATCTCAGACTTCACGCTTTAGGGGGAAATATGTTACACATTATTTTGTCACCATGACATTTTAATGTCTATATGGGTTCATTAATACCTATATAATTCTCCCTTAGAAGTCTGCAACCCTAAAGTTCCTAAACCAAGTCCTGAATTTGGAGAAAATCTTGTAAAAATCATAAAAACACTTGTACCGCACTTTTCCCTAGCCTTACCTGCGGCACCGCACTCTTTTGCTCTAAAAATTGTGGAGCTGACCACACGTTTTCTTCGTGAAAGGTGCAAACCCCTGTAAAAGGTAAATTGAAGGCAAAAGTAAATTCTAGAAGCCCAGTTGGTCGAATATTCTCCTAGTTGGAAGCTTCTAGAAGGCGTTATCCAGTCGAAGCCTCACTCCCTCCATTTATGAACATTCATCCCTTCATAAAAGGAGCCTATTCCTTAGTCTTTGGAACTTGATCTCTTGATAAGAGGACTCTATCCCTTCCATTTTGGAGCTGTAACCACTTTCCTTCTCCTATAAATTAAAGCTTTGGTTCAGTCTCAAGGGTACATGCTCATATATGTAAAACTTCTCATACATTTTGTATACACTTAGTACTTTCTTTGTACTTGGTAGCTACGATAGAGAAGGGAATTGCTGAAGAAACATACTCTTTTTGCTAGCTGTTATCCATGCGAGAATGATTACACACTCGTATTTAGGCCGGTTCAAAGAGTGGAAGGGCTTGTCAGACCAAAGGAAAACGCTTTTTCTGGACCCTGGAAGGACCTGTACGACATCAAGGCGAACACGGTTGTAAGACTCCTTATTTTATTTAAAGATAATACAAATGGATCTTTTTTTCTCAATAATTTTTTTATGTGTTCACTGGAATGACTTATTTCTTAAATTCCTTGATCATTAAGATAGATTTGTGATTTTTGAATTAGTATATGTTGCAGGTGCTTTTGATTCTCTTCCATGTATTTTTTTTTCAGGTCTTAAGAGGTGACTTCTTGGAGCGACGAGAAAGAATAATTCAACTAGCATTGGATCACAGGTAGGTCCTTTCTTCATCATAGAAAATTCTAAATCATATATAATCTTGAGAAAGTAGTTTACATTTGTCATGTTTGTTTCTAGCTATCCTTGTGATACTAGGGAGATCTTTCTTGTCCGCAAGAACGATTTATCCACCTAACAATGACCATTTAAGAGTTTCATTTTCTTTCTTCAGAAGTCTCTCCAACTCATCGTTTTCCTCCTTCAGTATCTGTACCTTAGGCTTTCTACTAACCTTCTTTTTTGAATATGTTCCAGCTTCTTTAGGGGTTTGTGTTTCTATAACTGATGGATCTACTTCCATTTCTACAGCTAATGGTTATGCTTATGTTTCTACAGCCAATGGCTCTGAATATCAATCTGTATCTGAATATGGTAGGTTTAGAACATTTGTTGCTGTAGTTTTCCATTGATCCTCTACCTACTTCTCACACTCTAACCTTTTCTTTTACTTCTTTGACTTTGAGGGAGAAACCTTGGTGACAGTTTGCACATGAGACTGTGCTCTTCTCTTCCTCTTGCAGGTTTTTGGGGAAATCAATTCCCGTAAGGAAGTTCCTCCTTTCTTTGGCTAAATTTCTTGCTCAAATTCTCCCCAAAACATGAGATAATTCCAAGCTTTTCTTCTTCTGTTGAGCTCTTATAAAACTATCAACTTGATTATCCCATGATGGAAAAGGCTGCTGCTAGCTTTCTGAGGTTTGTCCTGAAATTTAGAAGCCCACTTGGTAAGACTCTTGAGAAGATAAAATGACATGTTTAGAGGTTACTTACCTGTGAAGTGGAGGATCAATCTGAAGTGGTAGAGCATGGTCCTTCCATATCTCCCCTCACAAGTGATGTAAACCGAGATCATCTTTAACAATGTTTTCCATTTCTTCTCCAAATAACTCCTGGGGATATCCTTTTGCCACTTCATGTTTTCATGTTCTTCTTTGAGGAAAAACTTGAAATCAAATTCTTTGATTGAGGTAGTTTTAAACCACCTCTCTCTGTCACCAGGCATCTCTGTAGTTGCTGCAAGGGTTTCCTCATCTATCTGCACTACCATGGGTCCAAGCTGCACCTTACATCCATCAAAAATATTTGCAAATGCTTCTGTGGTACCGTGATGGTATCCATGGAACTTCTGAAAGAACCTGTAACATCCCACCTGATTGAAAAATTCATCGGCTTGAGGGTGTGCATCAAGATATGAAGTGTCCTTCAATTCCTTCCTCAACAGAGCACCTCCAGTTGACATCTTCTTCACCAGGACTTCAAAATATTTTTAAATTAACTGTTCAAGTTACAGAGTGGCTAGGGTATGCAGAGGTGAATGATGAAATCAACTGAACGTGATCATGGGGGCAGAACATAAAGAAACAAGGTCATAGAATAACAAGAAACGAAGGTAAACTTGAAGAATAAAGTTTTCAGGCACCCGTGGGTAACTTTTAAAACAAACAGAAACCGATTGTCGACCAATTCAAAGCATGGGAAGGCATCATGACTATTTTTTGTGAATAATTGAAATAGGTTGGCATGATTTAGGTTATGATTGCGTGATGTGGGGTTATAAAAGGGTCATGAGCTTTTTGAGAATTAGATGAATGATACCTTGGCGCTGTTACACAGTAATTTGTCACCGTCCCTGAAATTCCCATCTCGCCCATTGGAGGGTCATTTCTGTGACCGATAAGCAATGTCATGCCTTGCAAATACCATCATTGCATCCCTTTCCATGAGGACAACATTCCTTCTGTTGATCATTTCCTGAGAAGACCCCTAAAAACACATGTTTTTGCCTTGGTGATGGTAGCTCGTTATGTACTCGCGCCAATGAGAAAAATTAACACTGAGCCCGTGCCAATTGGTGCTCTGTCCTAGTTAAGCATCCGCGCCAATCTGATTTTGGATTTTTTTTTTTTTAAAAGAGGCGAAGTTTCGATTACAACAACTTCGTGGATGAGTCATCAGGAGTGGTTTCACCTGAATAACCACGACCTTCCTCCTTTGGCCTCTTGTTTCCACCTTATGGGAAACCTCCCAAGGGATAAGGCCTCCCTTCCACTATTTTAGGGATCCCAACCTCCTCCTCTCCTCTATAAATATAGTCTTCATCCATTGATGAAGGGGCTGAATGGCTGAATGGTTGAGTCTTCAAGTTCCCATATTCTCAAGAGCCTTATGCTGCAAGAGCCTCGATTATTCCCCTAAGGCCAAATTCAAGCAAGGAGACTATTGTAAAGATCCGAAGAGAGAGGTTTGTCCCATCCTTGACAGGATTTTCGAGACGTGTTCTGCTGGCGACTCTCCGAAGGATAATTCAGCGTCAGAACTTGGTTGTAATTTTCCTTTGATTGGTTAATAATAAACGACTATTGGTTATGGTTCCACTCTTGTTGTTGTTTATGATGATGAGTTATGTCCTTTCTGACTGACATATAGTTGCATCTATTGGATTTTACGCTTGAGTTTTTTTTGTTTCTCACGTGTGCAGGTGTCCTATCATGGAGATCGTGGGGATTGTGATCTGCCAGAGCTAAGGAACGGTAGCGCTACCTCTTCTACAAGCAACGACGTTGGATTCCAGGTAAGCATTCATCGCTAGTTGGTTTATTTGAAATTAGGAACCTGCACTGTAGTGTGAACGATTGTTGCTAGACCCGGTCTGGGCTAGTAGGGATCGCCTCTGTCCGCAGAGGGGATTTACCTCCACAACAAATTGGCGACTCCACTGTTTCCAAAAACATGTGTTTTTTGGGGTCTGCTCGGGAAACGATCAACAGAAGGAATGTTGTCCTCATGGAAAGGGATGCAATGATGGTACTTGCAAGGCATGACACTGCTTATTGGTCACAGAAACGAACCTCCAATGGGTGAGATGGGGATTGCAGGGATGGTGACAATTTATTGTGTAACAGATGCCCCCTAAAGCATGAGGCCCGAAAGAGAGAGAGGGGTGAAATGCTTTACGAGAACATGTCCAACTGGAAACACCACCATCGGAAAACCTGCGTAGAGAAGTAAAACTATTATCTCAAATACATGATATATGTGGTATGGGCGCAGCCATCCATAACAGAGTACACAATAATCCAGATCCAAGGCATGGACGCAGCCATCCAGTGAGGATCGATAAATAGAATCAGGTATGGTCATAGCCATCCAATCAGTGAGTCATGTAACTAATCATAATAATCCACAAAATCGCAGCCTGGATTATAACAGACAGAAATCCAGGGTCTTCCGCTCCATCTCGACCCGAACAAAGTACAAGTTCAAGCATGTGAATATGTGAGCTGAAGTCAAACACGCAAGAACATCGCCTGATTACCAGCCAATGATGAAAGCTGTTAACAGACACGAGAGGTACCACCATTAATGCTAATGGTCCTCAAGGTACTATAGGTACAATCTACGGCATGTGAACAATGAGCTGACGTCGAACACCCGCATAATCACTTGATCGGAGGCCAATGATGGAAACCTCACGTCGAATGCGAAGAACCTACCATTGAGGCATGCATGCCCTAAGGTACCAGAAGGGAGTCTCTAGATCAGTTTCCTGGATAATGAGCTGAAGTTGACAGGAAGTGACCTTGATCGAAGGTGGGCCATAATGTTTCCCACATCATCGAAATGAGACAGAAGAACATAATGTTTTTGTGAATCAGGATCAGATGAGAATCAGAGGGAGGTTGATATTTGCAGAGGTCAACTTCTCTTGAACATATTGGCGGCACGACAGTGGATTTGGCAGTATTTGACATCAAAAGATCAAAGGTCATGATGACGAGGCAATGAGCAGATGAGAGGTCAAAAGGGATCACCCAAACCCACAGAGGCAAGTGAAAAACGAGATGAGATGTCCCCAACCCGACATGAATGCAGACAAGTGCCATGTTCAAGAGTGACATACTGCCGACACGACAATGATTCTGGTTCCATTTTCCCCACCATTTCTGGCGAGTACCTCTTTATTTTTACACAAGCTTGAAGAGGATACCATATTCTTGTCATATAAATCCATCCTTCGGACGGATCCATCCTAGTACATTTAACGAGCCCTAGGAAGGAAAGACTCGAGCAACGTCATTATGATTGAATCCAATGTCATCAGGGTTTAACGAGTCTAACAAAGGAAGAACTCGGCATCTTTTCATGTTTAGGGAGTTTGAAAAGATAGATGAAAAGTAAACTCCAATGGTCCCTTTTCGTAAATAGTTCCTCAGATCCGAAAAGGTAGAAAACTATGTCTGAGAAAATCTCCTAGTCGCAATAGGCTAGGGTATTCATTTTTCGTAAATAATCTATCCTAGCCCGAAAAAGGGATAAACGTATACTGGGTAGATGTCATTTCGCAGCCACTTTAACGAGATAGAAATGACAAGGGACTCGGCAATCTTTTCATGTTTAGAGAGTCAGAGAAGAGCTGAAAGATGACTCCTCCTGAAGGAATGAGTGGTATTAAGGGTAGCAAATGGTTCCAGTAATGGTGGAACTACTCAGAACAAGTAAAGGTTAATAGGCTGGCTAACAAGACCACTCATCGCAGTGTTCCTCAGGAATGGGTAAAATGACCAAGTGAAGGCATATGATCGGCCAAGCAGATAGTGACGATGGAGTGAGAAAACCAAGGCTCATCTAGCAAAACAGGTTGATAAAATGGCAATCAAAAGAGGTAAAATGGGAATGGTTTCATTTTTATACAAGCTTGAAATTAGGAAACTCTGCTTGAAGTTGGTTTCATTTTTACACAAGCTGGAAACAAAGATAAACTATGCTTGAAACCGGTTTCATTTTTACACAAGCTTGAAATGGAAACAAACTATGCTTGAAAAAGTAAGCTTGCCCCCAGCATGGTGACTCAATTCAAGGTACATGCCCCCCAAGCTTCATTCCATATGAAAGGCAGATGGAGTGAAGGTTCAAGTTACGAGATCCAGAGACAGACTCGACTGGGATTTTACGAGAACTTATCAAAGAATTGAATTGAACAGGAAATTGTTTCATTATTTTAACGAGGTTGACACATTAAAAGAACTATCCTCGGACACCCTTGTTTCATTTTTTAAGGAGCTTGACACAAGACAAGGAACTCTGCTCCGACCAGACCCGGTTTCATTTTTTAAGGAGCTTGACACAGGAAAAGAACCATGCTCTGAATGACCTCATCATAATGAACAAGAAGTCATCGCTTCCAAGAGTTCCACTCCCGATGGAAGGAAAACATCCTGGAAGTCAGGACCCAATGCCCTCAGCACTTGATGCACAACGGCACTGTTGTATGGATTAATTCATCTTGCTGACAAGACCGATCTCCCTAGTACTAAAAGCATCTAGCAACAAATAGCCAAATAGACTAATCTTTCTCTAAGCATATACGATCTATGAAAAACTCTATAGAGGTGTTAAGGACTTACCGTTTGTCCAGTGCTTGTTTGAAGTCGTCGTTGTCCCTCGCGCACTTGAAGGAGTTTTCCTCGTAAACCTGCAGTCACAAACAAGAAAAATATTACATAGCACCTGTATATAAATCATCATAAACCATGCTTATCATAGTGATCAAGGAATCTATGAAATAAACCATTGATTGAAAGCTTATTGAGAAAAATGAGTATATTTGTATTAATTTCAAAAGAAGAAAATCCTTACAACCTGAGCCTTGATGTTGCACAGGACTTTCCGGGGTCCGAAGTAGGAATCTCCTTTACTTTGACAAGCTCTGCACTCCTCCAACCAAGAAAAATAGAGGTATATAATCTCTCCTCACAAAAGTCTTAGTTAACTGAGTCTAAATCTCAATAGCACTTAACCTCAAAATATTCTTAAGCTTCAACTCCCTTTGAGGCTACCCAATGCCTCTTTTTATAGTGGAAAAGAGGAGGTTTTCTGTTCCAAGCATGAAGGGATAGAATCCTCCTTCAAAGGGATAAGCTCCTCACATCAAGGGGTTAGCTCCATAAGGTAAGGGATTCATGCACCTCACAAGAGCAGTTTTGCCACCGCAAAATCCATTCTAGAAGCTTCCAGAATTTACTTTAATTGAGATTTTTGGGATTTTACTTGCGCCCTTTTAATCTTACAGGGGTCCGCACCTATAACAAAGATAAAGTGCATTCAGGAACGTAGGAAAGCTGAACATTGGGTGCGGGACCGCAGGCAAGATAGCCAGAAAGTGCGACACCAAAGTTTAGGAGACTTTTAGGAACTTTTTTTGATTTTCAAGGCTTGACATGAGAAACTAATATGTTAGACTTGCAAAAGGGAGAAGTATGAGTAATAATGAGCTCATACACATGGAAAAATGTCAGGATGACAATTTTCAGTGTAACAAATTGCCCCCTAAAGTGCAAAGTCTGGAATAGATGATGCTGAAGTCTGTCATATATGAAGAGTGTAGTACTTTATCATTTCAAGGATCATCCTATGGATACCCCAGTTAGCACCTGTAAAAACATTCAATGCAAAATATATGTATACATATCATCACTGAGGTGGGCATTCCCATACTCAGATTAAACTAAAAATTGATTCAACTGTTCTGATACAGGAATGATTTTGAGTAAATCATAGTATAGACATGTGTGAACACAGTATGGACGCAGCCATCTGTTTATAAATAGTCCACTGTATAAAAAATTCCTCGCAGCCTGGAAAGTAGAAACTAGATCCAGGGTCTTGATTTCCACATCTCGAACTAGTACGATTCTATCCATGCGAATGAATATGTCGAAGTCGAACATGGTAGAAACCACTTGATTACCAGTCAATGATGTAAACTGTTAACAAGTGTGAGAGTAGCCACTAGTAATGTCAATGGCTCTCAAAGTACCCAGTACAATCCATGAAATGTGAATGAATGAGCTGAAGTCGAACATCTCACAGAATCATTCGATTGAAGTTCGATGATGTAACCTGTCGTCGAAAGTGAGAAACTTGCCATTAAGGCATGCAGATTTCAAGGTACTGAGGATTTCTAGATCAACTTCCCAGATAATGAGTTGTCGTCGATAGAAAGCGATCCGTCGTAGGCAAGCCCACAACACGAAATCACAGATCAAGTTTTGAAAATATGTTGGCAAGGACTGACTCGGGGATGGTAAAATGGATGACAGATATTTTGCAGATGAATGGTTTATTTGAACTGTCCTCTTGAACACATAACGACATTGTAGATGGCTTGGCAACAATTGACCCAAAGCTAATACCCAGAAACCGGATGAGAACTTTCAATGAGGTTTGATTAACTGTTAAGCAAAGGATTTCCAAACCCAGGTGAATGAAATTTTCGTGTTCAAGAGTGGTTGACTGAATTTTCGAAGAATCAAAATACAACAAACACGCCCATTTTCCTCTCTTTTCCCCCACCATTTCTGGCAAGTACCTCTTTATTTTTGACAAGATTGAGGAGGATAACATTTTCTTGTTTATAAGCTCATCCTTCGGATGAGTCCAACTTAGTTTAAGATTCAAACCCTAAGAAGGAGTGGTTCGTTCCTGTTGAAAATTAAACAGGTCCTTTACAGTTAAATTTTAACGAGTCCAGTGTAGGAGAAACTCGGTGTTTTTCATTTTTAGGGAGTCAGAAGAAAAAACTTAAGAAAACTCCATGGGTGTACTTTTTTGTAAATTTAGTCTCTCAGGCCCGAAAAAGGATAAAATAATGCGGTAGAGAACTCTATTGATTGTAATTAGTCAACGTATACCTTTTTCGTAAATATTCCATTTCAGTCCGTAAAAGGGGTAAACTTATACTGAAGGGACGATTATTCATTTACTTTAACGAGTTCGAACAATAAAGTACTCAGAAATCTTTTCATGTTTAGAGAGTCTGAAAAGGGTTTAAAACAAGACTCCAATGTTTCACTTTTTCGTGAATTTTTGAAAGAGTCCGAAAAAGTGATAAAAGTGTGCTCTTTGTTGAAAAATGATCAATCCTCCTGAAAAATCCAATTTCTGCACAAAAACTTGAAACATTACACATACCTGTTTAAGATAAGTAAAAATGCTTCAAAAATACCCCTTTTAAAGTGAAAAATAAATAAATTAAAAATTCATCTATTCGAAAAAACTTATAAAAAGGACTTTTTCAACTTCATTTTTACCATTCAAGTTCAGAGTGAAAAGTAGAAGCTTTTGGGTAAAAAAGTTCCTGTGAAGATTCTGGAAAATCCGTATGTTGAAATCGAGAACCGTCAGTCCCAGGTAATCCATGACCTCTTAATCTTTCATTTCATCCATTTACAATTCGTTTTTAGGCTTTAAATTTTATTTTTAAGGGAAAAATATGGTTCGAAAATTGCCCGCGAGGGTCCGCAGGTGACACACATGGTACCTGCGGACCCCGACTTTTTTCTACAAGGAAAAAAGTCGTGGGTCCGCACTTTCCTTACAGAATGCGTGCATTCCTATGCACTGTTTACAAAGGTTAAGTGCGGTCCCCACGCGTTTAAATTTAAAACTCAAATTTCTCTTTTGCCGCCCAAAATTTTTCACATTAGATTGTTCTAATATATCTTTTTATGTATTGTAGGATTAACAAGATGTTGATTTGGAGAGAACATGAACACGAGGACGTGGATGACACCACAATGCTCCATATTCCCACAATGCAAAGATTAAGAGCATGCGGTTTATATAAATTATGGGTCATCCAAGGCATGAGAGCACAAGTAGAGCTCCTGACATGGCTGGTAAACAGGTGGAACGTGCAGGACCAGTGTTTCGTTATTGGTGGCCATCGGCTTGAAATCGAGCTGGAGAACATTTATTTTCTAACTGGTTTGTCCAAGAGGGGCGAACAACTCTCCTTTTTTGGGACTAGGCCAGGTGGCCAGACTGTCGCTAGTCTTCGGCAAGAATTCTGTAATGATGAAGCAGACCCCAGGGACAAACGGATTGACATAAAAAATATCATCCGTCCCGAGCTGAAAGTTATTGCATTTACTGTTACCAGGCTGTGTGGGAGTGCAGCATTGCATGTAGCTACCGGTTCTCAGATGCACATTGCTGTGGACTGTTTTCGCGGCACTATTTTCAACTGGTGTGACGCTGTGTTGGCTAATATAAAAGGCCAACTAACTAGAGCAAAAAACGGGAAACTGAATAACTTTGGATATGGATCCATTGTCATCTCCTTTGCTCTAGAGAGGATTCTGATGCTAGCTCCACAAAGTATCCCTATTGATGCCGGTCGACTTAGAGAACCAAGGATGGTTCGTTGGTCCGCACTGATGGCCCGTCACGGTATTGAGGGCGCTGAGATTGTTCGATTTCCTTCTTCATATTTTCGTTGGCTGGATCACCAAATTTTTGTCATAGAGGACTTTCCATACGCCGGGATAGATTTCCGCGGCGATCGAGAGATGACTCTCCCAGCAGGGGAACAATGGGATGACTCAGTTAAAAATCTTTCTTCAACAGTTTCTAAGTTAAATTATTTTTTTATTTTTTATTTTTTATTTTTATTTATTTTTATTTTTTATCGTCTTGTCAAATAATAACTAAAAGTTTTTTAATACAGATGTGGGCCCACGGCGACCAGCCCATCTCCAACCTTATGAAAGAAGACAACCAGTTGCAGCCGCACCAGCTCCAACAGGCCAATCAGCAGAAATCTTGACTGATTTAGAGCATCATCTAGAGCATTTGACTCTAGATATTCTGGAGACAGACATAGATGACATTCCACTCAGATTGCAGAGATACGTGATTGGTGTTCCAGGACCTTTTAGGAGGTTCCTGTGCAGGGTGGCTCGAGCAGTGGTTTCTTATCGTGATCACCATCAGTGATGGGATGATTGTGTTGTAGACTCATATTTTTGACTTTTTGTGTTATCATTTGCCGATCATAAGGTGTTTCCAACCTATGATCGAAGACGATGTATATTTTTTGAAAACTCTTCTATCCTATGATATATCACTATTTACTGGCTATATGTATACATGTTATGGATGTTATTTGTTTTACTGTTTTGATCATTGCAAATGTCGATTTATCATACTAGAAGCAACTGCGTCTGCTAATGTATTTAAATGTCTTGGAATATGTTGATATTCAATGTAGTCAAATTCACGTTCCAAGAGACGAACTCTTAAAAATAACCATAATAACACTGGATATCTAATGGCATACACCCTGTTAGGTTGTAATACAACAAGTTCAGAATCCAACCTCACAATCAAACTCCGAATTCCAAATGATATGGAATCAGATAATAACTCAATCACTGCACTATACTCGACAATGTTATTCGTTGTTTGACCAAGGCTTACCCCATGCATGGAAACTAACTCGTCAGAGGGTGAATAGATAACCCAAGCTACAGAAGAAATGTTCCGTGTACTACGACAAGCACCATCAGCAAAACCAATGTAGGTTTGAAGAGACATCGACATCTACAATATCAAGAGTAAAACTCAGATAAGCAGGAAAAGTGATAAAACACACTTCTAAACTAGGCACACCTTTCTAATCTAAGACACACCAGCAGTAAAGAAATCTAGCCTAAACAATAAAAGATCTCCATACCAAGTTTAAGCATAATATCGCTTCAGCTATAACCCATTTCTGGGCTTATCCAAAGGGATACCATCAAAATCTATCAGCTCATAGGCCCCTTTTGCTAGCTTTCACTTAACAATGAAAGGACCATGCCACATGGGCACGAATTTTCCAGCTCCTAGCTTATCATTGGCTTGATCATAAACTAAGACTAGGTCTCCTTCTGAAAAATTTCGAGGGGTAACACTTCTATCATACTGAGCTTTTACTCTTTTGACATGAGCCTCGTTTGCTATTGCAGCGTTTCTCCAATTTTCATCCAATTGAGCCAAGTACAAAAAACGTTTCTCCTCTTCAGACATAGCTGGGAGTAATTCTATGGCTAATTTCAAGATGAAATTTCGCATTCAATCGGCAACACAGCTTCCAAACCGTAAACGAGTTGAAAAGGAGTGAAACCAGTTGATGTTTTGACTGAAGTTCGATATGCCCAAAGTGCTGAAAATAACATGGAATGCAAATTCATTTTGTGAATACCAATAATTCGTTTGATCATAGTGACTAAAACTTTATTTATGGCTTCGACCAGACCATTGGCTTGCGGATAATACGGAGTGGAACTATCATGGTGCAGGCCAAGCTGTTCTGTCAATTCATTCATCATGACATTCCGAAAATGGCTTCCATGATCAGTAATAATCGCTTGAGGAACACCGAATCTCGCAATTATGTGATTAAACACGAAAGTTGCAGCAGTCTTGCCGTCAGCCGAAAATGTAGGCATCGCCTCGGCCCACTTAGTAAAATAATCTATTGCTAAGATAATATATGCATGCCCCCCGACCGAGTGAGGGTTACATGTAATAAAATCGATACCCCATTTTGCGAAAGGACCAACAAAAATTATGGGATGAAGAGGAGCGGGTGGCGCGCGCATCTTACGATCAAAAAGTTGACAATTGTGGCATTTCCGGACTGCATAAATACAATCTTTAAATAAGGATGGCCAGAAATAACCAGCGCACAATATCTTTTGGGCTGTGGCATACCCAAACATATGACCACCACATGCTCCAGAATGGCAGTGATTTAGAACCTTTTCAGCTTCTTCATGAATAAGACAGCATCGGAAAACAGAATCCGCTCCATGACGATAAAGTGTATCACCAATAATATTGTACTGTTGGGATTGGAAACATATTTTCCGTCGCTGAGATCACGAGATTTCAGGACGAAAAGATTGGGTTTGGAGATAAATGATAATATTTCCATACCATGGATCAAGAGTACTGATAAGAAACAGAGATTCGTCCTCAATGGGATGCTCTGCCACCATTTCAGTATCAGTAGAGGGGAAATCACACATTAGTTCCGCAAAAACCAAGGATTTCTTTGCCTTGGATTTTTCAAATTCCAAGTCGAATTCCTGCAGGATGACTATCCATTTGGAATACTTTCCCCCTAGCAACTGTTTGGTCAAAATGTACATCATAGGGTTGCAATCGGAAATTACCGTAGTTTTGCGTAACAATATGTAATGTCTAAATCATTGGATAGCTTGAACAGCTGCCAAAGCCAATTTCTCCACATGTGTGTACTTAATCTCAGTTGGATGCATATTTCGACTAAGATAGTAAATCACATGTTCAGTATGAGATTCATCTTCCTGAACTAACACAATCCCAATAGTGGAATGAGAAGCAGCGAGATATAAAATGTAATCCTGGTTGTAGTTGGGAGGATGCAATAACGGTGCATGGGTCAACGCGTGTTTAAGTGCATCAAAAGATCGATTAGCGATCTCATCCCAAAAGAATGGAATGTTTTGTTTTAACAACCGAGTAAAACCTTTTGTAAGTTCGGCGTAGTTAGGAATAAATCGACGTAAAAAGTTTGCTTTCCCCTGCAAACTTTGGAGTTGGCGTAAAGTCGAAGGAGGAGGTAACTTGACAATAGCTTCGACCTTCGATGGATCGACGCGAATACCTGCTTTCGAGACAACAAATCCTAGTAAATGACCCGACTCAACACAAAAAACACATTTGTGTGGATTTAGCCGAATTCGATAATGTTGACATCTCATAAAGATAACACGTAAATGTGTGAGATGGTCAGCCCTGCGCGATGAATGAGCAGGTAAATCATCGAGATACGATTGCACAATGTGCTTAATGTCATGAAACGCATAAGACATTTCCCGTTGAAAAGTTTCTCCAACGTTCTTTAATCCAAAAGGTAGTTTGCAGTAAGCAAATGTCCCCCACGTACAAATAAAAGTTGTTTTCGGCTGATCAGCAGGGAGTATGTTTATTTGATTATACCCTGAAAAGCCATCCATAAAGGAAAACAGTTCACTACCAGCACAATCATCGATTATTTGATCGATATAGGGATTTGGATAGTTGTCTTTAGGACAAGCTCGATTAATATCCCTATAATCGATACATACTCGTATGGTTCCTTGTTTTTTAGTCACAGGAACAATATTCGATACCCAATTTGTTAAGGGAATCGGATAAATAAAACCTGCACGAAGTAATTTTTCAAACTCTGCTTTGATAGCGACAACTTTTCTAGGATGCATTTGACGTAGACGTTGACGAACAGGCTTGGCATCCGGGTAAGTCTTGATTTCATGTACGAAAATTGACGGATCAATTCCTGGCATTTCCTCATAGGACCAAGCAAGCACATCATGGAATTCTTGAAATAGGGCTTTATAAGTTTGAATTTCTTCTTCAGTACAGGAAGCACCTATATGAATGTTTTCAATTATTCCAGGTTTTACTGAAATGTCAATGGGAATTGTTCGAGAAATATTTTCCAAATTTAACTCAGAATCAGGATTGTTCAATGGATTCTGCGGTTCCTTGACATAGTCAGCAGTAGAAATTGAAGCGAAATCATTTTCAAAATGATCTAGTTTAGGTAAAAACGAAGATCGGTGATGGAGATCTTCCCATGGTAAATCATCAACAGACAATAATTCATGAATCTGCTCATCAGTATGAACAGTTTCAGGAAATGTCGTTGTAGCTGAACTAGATATAGAAAGTGATTCCTCATGGATCCCATTCACTGGATCAATTTCGGTTGACGAGGGGTCAGAAAATGACTGTACAGCTTGATATGCAAGTTCAAATGGACTCAAAGGCATCATTCCATCAATTGAATCTAACTCAGATTCGGAAGGTACGATCCAAGGATCATAAAACATAAGAGAGTCTGACGAAATCATATGAATAGTTGCAACAGAAGGCGATACGTTAGGAGGAGGAATGGGAAAAGTTCCTAACAAACCATAATCTTTAATCAAACCTACTCCAACATCCTTGTATGGGATAGTCGCTTTACCAACATGCTGGATTGTTTCTGTAGAGGCTGGGTCGGAAGAAAAATAAGTTAACTAATCTATTGTAACGATCCTTTTTTGATATGGAAATTTTATGAGTCGGAAGACCGAAGAGACAACAACAGTCATAGCATAAGACCAACTACGACCCAGAAGAAGGTTGTAATCTAGAGGGGCATCAACCACTTCCACATCTAGATTTACAACTTTACCTTCAACCCCTATGGGTAAATCCTGCAAAATACCAAAAGGGTGGAAACCTCGACCATCAAAAGCCTTAAGAGTCGTCGGAGATTGGTTCAGTGTAGGAAAACCAAGTGATTTCCAACACTGAATCGACATAATACACGTTGAAGCTCCCTCATCAATCATAGTCCGATAGATTGGTCTGTTTTTTACCAACACTGGTATCTAGAAAGCCATTTGGTGAGGTAGGCGAGGTGTACTATTTTCTAGATCGAAGATTATAAGATTAGAATCCTGAATATCAACAGCTCCTATCGCAGACAAAAGCAATTTACGCTGTGTTGGGCATGATTGCAGCACTTCCAAAGCCGACATCGCTGAAGGAGAAATAGCTAAGTCTTCAACAATGTTATAATTCTGCAGCTTTCGCATGTGGATTGAAAGATGATTTACGAAGAACACCTTTAGTAGGCGGTTTGATTATTAAGTCTAGATTTGGTTTCTCGATCTGTAGCGGACCAGAAACAGGAGGAGGTGTAGTTGATGTATTCGCATTAGAATATTCTGCTTCCTTACCATCAACAGGATTCTTAGTACCATAATCTTGCGATCACGTCGCAATCCTTACATGAGACATCATCAAAATGGGCTCTTCTGAAGCAGTCGAAGTAGAACCAACCATCTTACTATCTTGAGTCGGAAAAGGATCCTTCAAGACAGCAGGTTGTGAACCTTTGACGAATTTCGCAACCTCGGCCCGATGTGGGCATTCCTTAGTAAAATTATCTTCGTCACAAATGTAACAAGGATAACGTGGTTTACGTTTTTCGTCATTGGATTCATTTTTATCAGTTATTTCTTTCGAATTTTTTTTTCTTTTTCTTCCCTTTCTTTTTATTACCGTTTTTAGATTTAGCTGTAGATGTCTCCACAACATGAATATCGACAGAAACTTCGGGGGAAGATTCTCCTTTCGGGGAATCAGGTAAAGTTATAATTGGAGAAGAATTATTTGAAGATTTCTTCTTACTTTTAGTATTGACTGTACCAATCATACCGTCATCGGCATGGGACCCTGATGGAGCAACAACTATTTGACCTTTTTTGGGAAGGTCTGGGATTTTTTCATGTAAAGTACCTGACTGCGTGTAAACGAGGTCAAGGTACTGAGCTTGAGCAATTACTTGCTCTTCAGTAACAACACCAGCCTTAGCTACATCTTCAGTAATCTTGGGTAACAATGATTTAACAAACCATTCTACCAAAATTTGATCCGGAATATAAACTTTCACCAAACGTCTCCTACGTCGCCATTCATGAATATGATCAGAAATATACGTAGACGTGGATTGTTTCAGTGAAGTTAATAATTCCGTGCCATTGTTGTATTTGACCGAAAACTGAAAATGAGTCAAGAAGGCAGTTGCTAATTGACTGAAATTATGAAATGAGCCTCATGGTAACTCAATGTACCATTTGGCTGCAAGACCAATAAGAGTTCTTTGGAAAAGATGTAAGCGAATCGAATCATCAATGATTGAATTAGACGCACACCAGAGGTGATAAGTCATGACATGATTTGATGGATCCTCTCCTGGCTTACCTTCTAATTTTGGTATATCACTGGGTAACTTATGTGGCATTGGCGGCCAGTACTGATAATAGAAAATCGGATCATTTGTAAGGCGCGTCAAATCAGGTAAATCCAAAGTTGCGATAAATGGTAACTGACGGTTAGGGTCACGAAAACCTTGAGTAGCTAAATCAGTTCCAGGAGTTGGATACCCAGGGTAACTGGGAATCAGATTAGCATTAGGAATTGTATAACCTCCTGGAAAACCAGGATTAATCATACCGAACTGGGGTTGTTGATAAGCATAGCTAGGGTACGGTTGATACTGATAGTTTGGATTTTGTGTATAGGGACCGAATTGCGACTGTCCCTGGTATGGTTGATATGTGAATTGTCGTTGACTTGTGACAACTGTACTTGTACCAGCTTGTCCCGTAGGCATCTAAACCGAAGTCTGAACCGAAGATCCTGAGTGGGGTACAGAGACTTGAGGGATTTGCACGGATGCAGGGATAGACGAACTCGGGGTTACAGATACTCCAGAAGTAGGTGTTACAGGTTGAACAGACGTAGTAGCTCTTGTAGCAGTTTGAGGCGGAGTCTTAGGTGAACTAGGACCAGCTTGCTGAACAGGACCAGGTGTAGGAGTTTGAATAGTAGGCTGGACAGGTTGCTGAGTTGGACCAAAAATTAAAGGTTGTCCAGGTTGATAAGGCAACTGCACATTAGGCTGCATAGGCTGTTGATATTGGGATGGGTCCCACACCATATTCATTCCGGGGTATTGTCCTGCAGAAGGTTGAATGTAAGGACCATAACCTGGTTGAACATAGGGCTGATAAGTAAGTGGTACATTTCTGGCTCCTTGAATAGATGGCTGACCAGAAGGCTATTGGAAACCTTGAATTGGGTACTGACCTTGAGATTGATAAACCTGAGGCGCGTACTGAAGCTGGGGTTGATAAGGACCCTGAGGAGCATATTGAGGTTGGGGTTGACCTTGGGGCATATACTGTCCTGAAGGTTGATACCCTTGAGGTGTGTACTGCCCTTGGGGTTGTCCCCCAAAATAATATTATTCCACTATTTGTCCTGGGAAAAAGTTACCTTGAGGTTGCCCTCCAGGTGGTAATTGACTTCCTGAAGGTTGCCCGCCAGGCAGTAACTGACTACCTGAAGGTTGCCCCCCAGGCGGAAACTGACTACCTGAAGGTTGCCCCCCAGGCGGTAACGGATTTCCCTGTGTTGGCCCCCCAGGCGGTAACCGACTGCCTTGAGGTTGAGGATTTGGAACATTACCAGATAGCATATAGATTTGCGCTGCATTCAACGTTTCAGTTTTAACACCACTATTACCAGATGACAACACTTGTTCGATTGGTTGAGGAGCTGCTCCGAAAAAAGTACCAGACAGAGCCTGATATCTCGAAGGAACAGAAGGACCACCATGCAAGAATGATTCTGGTGTCTCAGAAAACACGGATGAATCTCCAGCCATAATGGATGGCG
This sequence comes from Pinus albicaulis, assembly GCA_034641835.2. Classification (NCBI taxonomy): domain Eukaryota; kingdom Viridiplantae; phylum Streptophyta; class Pinopsida; order Pinales; family Pinaceae; genus Pinus; species Pinus albicaulis. Next base: position 1,624,864,636 of record CM076582.1, on the reverse strand, counting down.
GATAGTAACCTCTGGGTGTCAGATGAAAAGGAACTCGAGGTGGAGAAAAAGCAAGACCTGGATTCTCTAAAAAAATTGTTAAAGATAAATACCAAGCACTAGTTCGAATAGGGCTGTAGAAAATAGATTCACGCTCCCTAAGATTTAAAGATTGAGGGGAGTCGGGAAGAGATATATCTTCTTCTGGATTATTAAGTTCTTCAATAGAAATAAGACCAGCTGGAAGATCGTTAGTGACAATATTTCTTACCCTAGGTGAATCAAGATCGCTAGAAGTTGGTGAAATAAATCCTGAGGATGTTTCTAAAACAGAAGGTTTGGTTTTAGGTTCAGAGATTTCAGGTTCGTCAGCCAGTTCACTAGAAGCAGGAATACTACCAGTAACTTCAGAAACTGAAATCGGTTCTTGAATGTATTCTGTTGTAGGTATTTAATGATCAGGATGGAAAATTATAGAGAAACTTCCAATTTTTGTTGATCGAATCCTACCACTACTGGATGATACCAGAGCATGAATCCCTTCAAGCTGACTTGGTGAATATTCAGGGGGTTTCCCTTGTAGTCTCCGGGATTGTCTCGGCAATTCCGCCACGATTAAATATTAGCTAATCACACGCAAACAAAGAAAATTTCAATAAAAACACCTAAAGTCTCTAAAGAAACAAACAGTTGAATCACACGCTTAAAAATATAAGAGTTCAAACCACACACAAACAGTAACTTTCCGTACTAAAAACACTAGTTGGTGATGAAATCCAACTTAGTAGAAATTTAACACAGAAAGGGTGGTTGGAACAGTTACCCCGACAACCTGCTTAATGAAACAGACTGGCACAAGTTTCCTCACAAAACCATCTTGTGTGAAGAGAACCCCCCAGAGAGTCCAAGTGAGTCTAGTCAACGTCTGCTCCAGGTACAGTGAGATCTTTCCTTCACCGTCACCTTAGGAAATAATCTTAAGATAATGGACACTAAGGTTACCAACAGTAACAAATATAACTGGGGGAACAGTCTACAATACGATTTCATGCGCAAGGGCAAAGTAGCAATCTCAATCCCCTTGAAGGCTCCTCGACATGGTTAATCCGAGGTTTACCGACAAGTGACTCCAGGCTCCTCGAAAATGGTTAATCCGAGGTTTACCGTTTGTAATACGTGCAAAATCTTCTATCTTCCCCAATGAAATAGAATTGATTGTTTCAAAGGTTCGGACATGACCTCATGATTGACTTCTTTAAGAGAAGCTTCCCAGATTATACAAATTACAATTGGATTTATCTCCTACCGCAAGATTTGTCTACTTGTTTGTTTTTACTACCTTGGAGAGTTAATTACTCCCTACTCCAAGATACTAGCCTAAGCTATGTTGGTGATAAGAGCCCTAGAAAATAAAAGATTGCTAGATGAATTTTAATTAAGCATTACTTTTAAGAAATGTTTCTTAAGTCAATGGGTGCGGAAATGAAACTCCGATGGTGTGAAATGACTCGATTTCCACAAGACACTAAAAATGCACCTAAAAATGATAATCAGATTATTTTCTTTCAATGAAATTCTAATTAAGGAAAAGTTAGAGAATGCAATTCTTTTAATAAACAATTCCTTCTTTAAACATAAAGAACAATTGAAAGAAATTATTTTTGTCTTTTCCAACAATTTATCAAAGCTCACAACAAAAATCCTTTCACTTTCCAAAAACTCGAAGCTACAAAACAATTTTCCTTCAAAAGAAATCTAGAAATTTTAAAAGCACTCAAAACTACAAACTAATTTTGAGATCTACAAGTTTAATAGCACTCAAAACAACAAACTTTAATAATCTAAATGAACAAAAGCTTTAAGATTTTTTTGAAGAATTTTTTTACTTAGTTGTTCAGCAAACTAAGGATCTATTTGTTCAGAATAACAAACAGATCAAAAACACTCAATTATGTTTTTTTTTTTAAATGAAATTCAAAAACCAATAACAAAGTTTCTTTTCGAAGATTTGCAAAGAAACAGGTAACTCTATTTCTCAATAAAGGATGATTTCACAATCGGGTCAGATCCAACAAAACGACCAAAAATACCAAGGTAATCTGAGGTACTTCAAAATTTCAAATGCTTCAAATCGCTACAAAGACCAAGTGAAATGCAATCCAAAACGCAAAACTTCTAGAAAATCATCAAAACACCAATACTGCTGAGATTTATTAACAGAAAGCTTTTGACAGAAAAAATCATCAATTTGGGCAGGAAACAAAAACTAAAAATCAAAATCAAGATAAACTAAAGAAAGAAATCTGAAGTTTTTCAAAACTTTAACAGGGTCCGCAGGCTCCAAGATATCACAGGTGTGGTCCCGCACTGTTTACACAGGAAAAGTACAAAATTGCCCGCACTGTGAAAACAAGGCAAAGTGCGGTCCCAGGAAAAACTAGAGAAAAAATTAAGGGATTTCAAAATTTTCAAAAACAGAGAAAACCTAAGCTACCCAGGCGGATGTCAATCAATCAAAAACCAAGAAAACCGTTTCCTCAAATCAAAATAAAAGAGAACCAAAAGCAACAAGTTCTTTCCCCAGTGGAGTCGCCAATTTGTTGTATGGATTAATCCGTCTTGCGGACAAGACCGATCTCCCTATTACTAAAAGTATCTAGCAACAAACAGCCAAATAGAATAATCTTTCTCTAAGCATATACGATCTATGAAAAACTCTATAGAGGTGTTAAGGACTTACCGTTTGTCCAGTGCTTGTTTGAAGTCGTCGTTGTCCCTCGCGCGCTTGACGGACTTTTCCTCGTAAACCTGCAGTCACAAACAAGAAAAATATTACATAGCACCTGTATAGAAATCATCATAAACCATGCTTATCATAGTGATCAAGGAATATATGAAATAAACCATTGATTGAAAGCTTATTGAGAAAAATGAGTATATTTGTATTAATTTCAAAAGAAGAAAATCCTTACAACCTGAGCCTTGATGTTGCACAGGACTTTCCAGGGTCCGAAGCAGGAATCTCCTTTACTTTGACAAGTTCTGCACTCCTCCAACCAAGACAAATAGAGGTATGTAATCTCTCCTCACAAAAGCCTTAGTTAACTGAGTCTAAATCTCAACAGCACTTAACTTCAAATATTCTAAAAGCTTGAACTCCCTTTGAGGCTACCCAATGCCTCTTTTTATAGTGGAAAAGAGGAGGTTTTCTGTTCCAAGCATGAAGGGATAGAATCCTCCTTCAAAGGGATAAGCTCCTCACATAAAGGGGTTAGCTCCATAAGGTAAGGGATTCATGCACCTCACAAGAGTGGTTCTGCCACCGCAAAATCCATTCTAGAAGCTTCCAGAATTTACTTTAATTGAGCTTTTTGGGATTTTACTTGCGCCTTTTTAATCTTACATGGGTCCGCACCTATAACAAAGACAAAGTGCGTTCAGGAAAAAAGGAAAGCTGAACATTGGGTGCGGGACCGCAGGCGAGATAGCTAGAAAGTGCGACACCAAAGTTTAGGAGACTTTTAGGAACTTTTTCTGATTTTCAAGGCTTGACATGAGAAACTAATATGTTAGACTTGCAAAAGGGAGAAGTATGAGTAATAATGAGCTCATACACATGGAAAAATGTCAGGATGACAATTTTTAGTGTAACAGGCACTATCACTGAGTACAGGCACGGGGTAGGTAGCCACATAGTTGACCTGTGGTGGGGCAGATACAACAGGTGGATAAAAACCAGGAAGGGATGATGGCGGGCCAGCTGCCATATCAGGACCAAAGAATGAAAGCTGGTAATATTCTGAGTCCAAATGGCTTTGTTTAAACAATTTCTCACCAATATAGGGGATTTTAGTGGCCTTGGAGATGGACCTTGAAGAAAATTTGGAGTCAAGGCTTGCCAACTAGAAATGCTTGTCTTGAAACCTTAAAGCGCAAATATGTGTCAAAGGAGAAAAACTCTTCACCTCTTGCACTCTTTGACAAAAATATAAACACCCAACTTCATGGAAATTGAACAAGACTGATGGGTGGGCATTCACTTCTTCAGTGGAAGTAGGCTCAAATCTCTTATGCAAACCACTTCTACTGTCTTGCCTGGGAGGCATCTTGTTCTAGATGCTATCTGCAAAACCAAACTGCCTCAAATGGTTTTTGAAGTGTTTTCTCAAACACAACTTTGTCTTCTTTATCAATAACTGTTTGATTAAGGAAAATTTGCCTCAAATGCTGTGTGAAATGTTTCTTTGATATCAGGTCTCTGCTCCTTCCAAATCACTGCTTTTTCTCCTTTGTATGCCACTCAACAAATAATTTTAATAACAAGCACAAAGTCAACTAAAATGTATCCACAGTTAAGTGATTTTCTATGTTTGGATAAGGTCACATAGCTGTTGGTGTTTTGATAAAAACAAGATAACCTTGCATTTAGACAAAGGCAAAAAAAAAACTCCTCCCCAATCAAAAACACATTCTCTGTTTTCACTGTTTCTCACACACATGTAAACAAAAAACACCTCCAAACTGATTTAATAGCTTCACTCACTAAATTCTGTTTTCATGGAACAAAGGAGGAAAGACTAGTTTTTCTTTTTTACCACACAGAGAGGACCTTTGAAATGACAGAGCACTTATACAATGATTACTTGTTGTTGAAATTAGGCCCACTGTTTCACTTTTCAAACCTTGTTTTTCCTCCCTTTAAACACTGCCTCCACCTTTCAACTTGTTTTGAGGGTAGTTTGTTAGGTCTTTTGACAACAATAAAAATCCACCACTTTCACTATGTCAGTGTTGGGAAAATATAGCCACTGCAAGCCCAGATCTTTAAACAAAAATATCAACCCTCCTTACCACAGTTTCTTAGATTACAAACAGCTGACAGAGTTTATGGTTTGTGCTAAAGTGGTTAGGATAACCTTAATGCTTGAAAACACCATTAAAATAGTTTTTATTGTATCTTGAAGGGAGTGTGATGATTTAGCATTGTTTTCAAAGCGGTCTAGGCTCTTTGAAACTAGAATGAACCCTCCACCAGTCTCCTACTGAAAAAAATTTCTTCAACAATATTCAACACATCACTTTGATTTACACCATGAGTTTCATTTTTCGCCACCACTTAATAGTTTTGAATTTAGCAAGGGGGGAAAAAATACCTCAAGGATGGATGGTAGCCCTTGTTTGATAAGTTTGAGTAGTGTTCAGGGCTTTTTGGAAGGCGTTTGGACCATTAACATATGTGTGGCACGTTGATAAGGGAGGGCGCCGCGCAAAAGAAATGGTGTCGGGTCGGCCTTTGTGCTGTTGTAACCGCACCTACAGGCGCGTCGTGCGACAGTGTAATCCCTTTGTAGAATTTCGCCTGAACACGCCGCGCATTTCTACAGGCACGCCGCGCAGTCTCCAAACCCAAAAAATATATGAATTTTCCCGAAAAATTATTCTTCGGTCTCGTGGACATCAAAAGGGGAGTGTTGCCTTGTGTTTTGAGAATGTCAAGTGGCTTGCAACGGTCTCCTTATTCTCTTTTGAACGCAAAAAACCAACTACCCTTGAGTTTGACTTGTGAGGGTTTTGAAGGCTTTCTTCTTTAAAACCACTGCCTTTGTTTATTTGAAAACAAAACTAAAGTGATTTTCAATGTGCTATAAGGGGCCCATACTTTAAATAATGTTGGAAAAAAGGATGTGCATGCTATTTTAACAGCTTTAATAGATATGAACCTATCCACTTATAAGAAAAACATTCAAGGGCCAACTCCTTTCATTGTTTTCTTATAAAAGGGGAAAACATGTCCTTCCTCTACTTATATTTGCTTGTTAGAGGGAAACCTAGCTTAAAACCACATAGTGACAGTAGATGCATTCTCCAAATGGATTTTCTCTTTGATTGTGAGGTGAAACTCAGTTGTAATCACCTGGGCTTCACTATCACCTTTGACACATTTCTAGAAAGAACAGGCCTTCATTCGTAATGGTGGTATGCTCTATTTGCTTTGAGTGTGTTTCCCAACCTTGAAATACATACCATAATTCATCTTGCACCTTTATGACCTTGTGTATCTATTTTCAGTGCCTTTTTGGGAAAACTAAACTCAAACTGCCTTTGTCTATTATGATGAGTTTTTGAAAGAAATTTTTCATGAACAAGAAGAACAGGACCTTTTGAAAAACAATTATTATTCTTTGGCCTGTGTCATGACCCATCTCTCAACCATCAGTGAAGTTGTTTTATTTGGGCTCCAGACTACTTTTGAAAGAAACTCTAATAAGAGATAAGATCAACCTCTTGGATTATAGTAGTACCCCTGCTTCCTTCTTTGTTTTTAAAATCATTTCTCTATTTATAAACCTTCAACTGTCTCCTACTGTTCTTAAAAATTGTCTCTTGGACAGAGAAAATCCTAAAATAAATCACTACCCTAGCCCTCTACTTATAGATGAAGGAGGCCTATTTTGTTAAATGCCTGGTTTCCTTTATACATGATGGCAGAAGTTAGTTTGAGACCAAAACTGTTTGACTCCTTTGGCCATCTGCTTAATAATATTTCTTCAATGATGATCATCCTATTAGCTTCATATTGTAAATCAATAATAATGGAGCTTATGCAGACAAATCTTTGAAAAGCACCACTGCTTTGCCTCCGCCTTTAACATCATTTTTATTCATAAACCCTTAGTTGTTGTCTCTCTGCACCCGAAAAAATTTCCTTTAGTCAGTGAAATTTCTTAAAATCAAACTTTATCCATTGGCCCTTTGCTTATAGATGAAGAAGGCACTCTCAGTCTTCAAACCCTCTGCTTATAGATGAAGGAGGTTTTTTAGTCATGCCATCTCATTAACCTTTAACAGTGTTATTTTTCCTTTCATTGTCTTTTCATGTTTGAGCCAATGAAAAATGAAAAATTGAAAATAGTTAGGATGAGCACTTCTCTGAGACATGTAATTTTGCTTTTCAAATGTCTCTATGCCTCTTTAGGCATCATAAGAAGTTTGGTTAGTATTTGCAAAGCGCTTCTTGTCGTTCATAATTTAATAACCTTTGACTGTGCTCGCAGGAGCTTAATGAAACAAATCTCTGCTCTGTAGCTGCATCCCAAGCTCAAAATCAAATTGAGAAGCAGTTGTCTTCTCATGTGGAACCAAATACTGTCTTCTGGGAATGCTGGTATACTTCTGTTCTTGAAAGATCCATTAAAACACTGTAGAACCACCTAAAATCAATTTGACCTATGATACATGTATTGCTGAGACTTGAGGGTTTATGAGTGGCACAACCTAGGGTTGTAACCAACTTTATTTGCAGAATGGGAAGGTTCTTTATGACTGGTCTATAGAAGATAGAGGTTCTTTGGCTTTAGGATAGTTTTCCAAGGGAGAAATTCCTAAAGCGCCACTACCTAACTTAGGGGAGACTTCTTTGGACAGATTTGGATTGTTTTCTTTGGAGCTGATGGACAAGCTAGTATGGCTGAGGCTAGATAGGGCTCGATAATGAGGTTTCATCTCATCATGGGCAGACTAAAAGGTAAGAGGGCAAAAAAATTTATGGGGGTTTTCCAGCTGGCAAATTTGACAATTTTTTAGATCAGCTGCTAGAAAACTTGATTGTTACAGCTAGTCATCACTAACAAGTGAAAAATATTGATGACTAACAGATATGATTTTCAAGGAATTTTATGATGAAAGAGTCATTGGCTTGTCTAGAAGGGATGGCTTCTATCCATTTGGTAAAGTAGTCTGTTGCAGTGAGAATCCATCTATGTTGGGCAGTTGAGGATGGATGGATTTCCCCTATGAATTCTAGACCCCACTGCTGAAAAGGGGCTTCAACAGTGATTGGATGCAAGGGTAAATGAAGCAAATTTCTTTTGTCTTCAAAGAGTTGGCATTTATGACAGTCAATAATAATTTTATGGACATCTTGAAAGAGGGTGGGCCAAAAGTAACTAGCTTTAATGATTTTATTGGCAATTCTCTTCCAATAGAGGTGGACTCCACATTCTCCTTCATGGAACTCATGCTTGATCTTATCTGCATCATTCTCAGGCAAACATTTAAGCAATAATCCACTAGCATTTTTCCAATATAGACATTTATCTAAAATGTAGTAATTAACAGCTTTCAACTTCAAAAATCTTGCCTTTGTTTTAGACAAACCAGGAGGTGTATTCAAATTGAGCAAAACATATAAAATATCAGCATACCAGGAGGAATTCATAAAATCATCTTCAACAATGGGAGTTGACAATTCCTCTTGTTCATCTAATGCATTTATCATGTTTATATCAAGAGCTTCAAAATTAGATTCAGCCATTAATCTTGCTAGTCCTTGGCCTTTTATGAGCTTAGTGGGCTTGATTTCTAAATCATATTCAAGTCTCACAGCTATCCACTTTCCTCTTTTTCCATCTGGGTCCTGTGTTAAAATGTCTTTTACAACTGAGTTTAGCACAAATGAAATTATGTGGGAGTGTAAAATGTAAACTCTGAAGTCTTTTAAGGCTTTGACTAAGGAAAAGGCTTGTTTTTCCATGATATTGTACTTCAGATGTGCATCTCTCAATTCCTTACTAAAGAATGCAATGGGTTGCTCTTGTCCCTTCAAGTTTTTCTGCAATAGGACAGCAACCACTGTATGTTCTAATGCAAATGAAAAAATGAAAAAATCTTTTGTAAAATCAAGACTAATGAGAACTGGTGTTTTGGTTAATTCTTGTTTTACCAGTTCAAATGATTTCTTTGCTTCTAAGGTCTATTTAGCTCCTTCTTCTTTCTTTAACATGTTTGTTATGTTTCTAAGGAGTTCAGCCAAGTTGGGTATGAAACTTCTCAAGAAATTAATCTTCCCAATGAAATATTGAAGTTCTTTGATGTTTCTAGGATGGTTGATTTGCAATATACCATCAATCCTTTTTGGGTGTATCTTTATTCCCTCTTCTGATATGATGTGTCCAAGTAGTTTACCTTCTTGGAGACCAAACATTGTTTTCTTTGGATTTAAAGATAACCCATACTTTCTGCATTTCTCAAAGACTTTTCTCAAGTGTTCTAGGTGTTCTTCATCTGTTTTGGAAAAAACAGTGATATCATCAAGGTAAATAATGATGAAGTAGCCTAATTCTTCTGAGAATGCAATATCCATGGCTCTCTGAAATATAGCACCAAAATTCATTAAACCAAAGGACATTTTTCACATACATAGAAGTACCCCAAGGTGTAGTAAAGTTTGTTTTGAGTTGATCATCAGGATGTACTAAAATCTGATTGTATCCTGAGAAGCCATCTAGCAAACAAATTATTTGAGAACCAACTACCTTTTGTAAAATGTGATCCATCTTGGGTAAAGGGTAGTTTTCCTTCAATGAAGCTTTTTTTAAGTTCCTAAAATCAATACAAAGCCTAATCTCTTATGTTTTCTTCCTTACTGACACTAGATTAGACACCCACTCTGAGTATCTAATAGGGACAATAATTCCAGCTTCATACATTTTCTTGATTTCATTCTTAACCAAAGGTAATTGAACAGGTTTATTCTGCGCAATTTTTGTTTAAAAGGTTTTTGGTTTTCTTTGAGGGGTATCTTGTGCTGAATTATTTTTGTGTCATAGGACTTCAGATCCTCATAACTCCATGCAAATACATCAGAAAATTCCTTAAACAGCTCAATGTATTTCAGCTTGATGTGAGCTGGCAAAGTTTTAGATAGTTTGATCATTTTTTGTTTTAGTTCACTGCCTATGTTACACTCTTCTACTTCAGTTTCAACAAGCTCTAGTTCTGGTTTTTTGGCAACATCGTTGAAATCAAGAAATTCCTCTAATGGGACCAGTCCTTTTGCTAAGCTTTGAGTGTTAGATTGCAGTGTTTCTAAGTCTTCCTTCTCTAAATCTGCACTAATATCTGTGGTATGTTCAAGTTTATTAGCTAACAGATTTATAACAGCAATCTCTGGAGAGTTTACTTCTTCATCAAGTAGATTTTATTCAATAGGACAGTCACCTTCATACTCTGAATCTAAACTAGGTAGCTCAAATTCATTTCTGGACTGTAGGAAGTCTTCTATTTGTTTATCTTCATCAAAAACTTACCAATATTTTTCATTATCTAGGACAGCTGGTCGAAATTTGATTTGAGTTGTGCATTGTTTGGTTTCATAAGGAGTTAGGTATGTTCTAGCAGCAAAAGCTAAACCATTAGCTTGGATATTTTGGTTCCTTGGGACAAAGATAAGTTTGAATTCCTCAAATGTTTTCAATAAATCCATGATATCATTTCTATAAGCTCTCAGTTTGGGATTTTTTTTTGTGTATTCCCCATTCACTTGCCTAATTATTAGTTCAAAATAACCATGAACTTTTATTCTTTTGGCCCTTAATTTCTTCAATAAGTGCAGGTCTAAAAGGAGGACTTCATACTCAGCTATGTTATTGGTGCATTGAAAGTTTAATTTGCAGGAATTTCCTTCAGTATGATTTTTCATTGTATTTTGAAGCCACACTCCTACACCTGCATCATTGTTAGTGCAAGACCCATCAAATTTCATATTCCAAAGAGAACTAGTTTCAAATTCACTAGTTTGATTATTATCCTCTTCATCTAATGTGCTTTTGGATTGTTCTTATAAATCAACACTATGTTGAAATTGGTCTAGTTCCTCATGTTTTTCATTGTGTTGAGGACTCTTTTCTTGACTCTCAAGGTTGAAAAGCAATGGATGACTGATTTGTAGCTCTAAACTAGTGATTTGTTTGCTGTGATTTTCTGATTTAGCAAACTGTTTTGATATTTTTGTATTATGCTCTTCCTTTTCTATATCTGCCACTAAGTCAGTTAAGGTTTCTTGCTCATTGAATGTTTCATGATTGAAGAGAATAAATGAGTCAAGAAATGTATGTATAGAATAAAGAGGTGAGTTTTTTGGTCTTTCTTGGCTAGTAACCATGTATTGCATGTGGGTTTCCCTATAAAGTCTTCTAGTCTGATTGAAAACAGGGATGGTTGCATATGTCATATCCATTTGCATTATTCCTTGTAACTTAGCTCCCCAAGATATTGATAATAGCATACCATACTTGGGGCGTATATCAGCCACTATAATATCCATCACTAAACATTTGGCTGGATCCCGATTAAACCTTGATTAAACCTAAACATTTCACTCTGCTTGAGTCAAAGGAGTATAGATCTTTGTACGGTCTAGTAATTTCAAGGCCTAGGCTCTCCATTACTGCTTTGGGCATTAAATTGTGAGAGGCCCCTGAATCATGGATAGCATTGTGCAAAATTTTGTCATGAATTTTCAAACTAACATAAAATGGAGGAACTGGTCCTTCTGGATATCTTCCCTCAATATTTGGACCAAACAAGAGCTCTGGTTGGTCATCACTAAGATTGAGAGTGTCATTATTTTCTGCTATGTTGAAAGCTTTCAAAATTTGTGATCTATATACATCTTGGTTGGCTAATTCTGTGAGAGCAACAGAGATTTTTATCTTGCCAATTTCCTATTCCAAACTAAAAGGAAGTAGACTTTTTACCATGTTTGTTTCAGCCTTATTAACCACCACTCTATCAGCAAAATCAGTTTGCTAATTTCCTCTATTTACATTGGTCAAATTTTTTTTAATAGGAGCACTAGTTGAGGTGCTAACGCTGCTAAGATCTACACTCTATTTTTCATTAATTTGAGTGCCTTTTTCTTTGATTTTATCAGAATTTACAGCCACTGTTTTGTCTTTCTGTTTTGTAACTTTGGGTTTGTTTATAGGGCTGTTTTTTATAGAATTTTCAGAGGTTTTAGTCTTGGGAGTTTCCTTATTGCTTTTACTCCTAAAGTCATACTCTTTTGTAGTTTCTATGATGAAATTTTCCAGCTCTTGATAGTAATATTCATCATCTGCTCTTTTATCATCATAGGGTGTGTATATACCTTGTTTCCTATTGTAATGAACATCAAAATTGTCATTGTCTACTCCCAACATATTTATGTCATCTTCCTCCGTTTGTTCACTTGTTTCTTCAACCTCAGTTACATAGTTTTGATCAAAAGGAGGTGTAATCTGTTGATCATCCTCCCTTGGTCTGTTTTTAGGTTGGTTTCTCCTAAAATTCTGATTTTTATTTTTATTTTTGTTTTGAGGAGCTAATTGGTTTTGAATAGCTTGTGCTCTCTCAAGTATGCTCATCTTTTTCATCATCCCTCCATCATTCTCTCCATTTTTGAACTAGATGTGTAAGGTGCAGACTCTTCCCTAAATTATATTTTCTTCTCATTTCTCATTCTAGCTCTTTTCTCCATTAAATTTACTTCCACAGCTAAGGCTCCTTTCTGCATATCCTCTAGAGTCAGAGGGTCTCTTTCTCTAAGTTGATAAGCCATTTCGGGATCAAATCCTTCAGGAAACTTGTTTAAAGCTGAACCTTGTGGAGGTTTCAATTCTAGGGGCAAGGCATTATACACACTATTGAATCTAGTGCAATAAGCTTGAACACTTTCCCCAGTGTTTCTTTTGAGGCTGTTATAGTTTAACAGTTTTTGGAGAGGGTTTTCCTTGACTTCCCATTTGTTTAGAAATAACTGATGGAGGGCTTGAAGTTTATTGATACTGTTAGGGGTTAAGCCTTTGAACCATTTTCTTGCTTCTCCCCCTAAAATTTGAGCAAATAATCTAAGTTTGACAGTTTCATCATCAATCTCATTTCTGTCAAAATAGTCATTCATCTTATCCACATGTTTTGAAGCATTAGTAGCACCACTGGAATCATACAATGGTATCTTGGACTGATAGTCTTGTGGAAGAATGACTAGAGGTAAAGGAAGGACTAGGGGAGCATACCATGTTGCCATGATAGGAGGTTGTGGAAAACGTGGGGGGTTTACAAGTGGAGGGGGTTGATGGAATGGTGTAGTTTGAACAGTGGATATGTGGATATGTGGATAACAGAAGTGGATGGACCAACAAGAGATTGTAGAGCAGATCTAGGATGAGAGAAACCAAAATTATGAAGGAAATGCAAATCAAGTGGAGTAGTTTCTCTACTGCCAGGATGTTCACCTCTATCTTGGGATGTAGGTGGAGACTCTAAATATATCTTATCTATATCATCAAGTGACCTAGTTCTGAATGTGTTCCTTAAGTCAACTTGTGGATTTTGTAAAGCTACAAGATTTTCAGGGACAGAATTAGCTCTATGGAGTGACCTAACAATAGTTGAAGCTTGGACCTTAAGAGAATTTCTAAGAATTATTTTAGGATTATCAACTATCTTAGGAGGATTTGGGTCAGGATAGGCTCTAGTATGAACTCTTCTAGAAGCCACTATGTTATGTTTTTCAGACCCTACAACAAGAAAATTTTAACCAAATATGACAATCTTTAGGAGGCTAACTAATCTTTTAGCAAGAAAACTTAATCCTTAAAGTTTTCTTAACTGAGTTTGTATGATGTAATGATAGTAATGGGTTTCCCAGTGGAGTCTTTAGGTCTGTTTAGGATTGTGGAGTCACTAGGTGGAAATTTTCAACTCTTTTGGAGGTAAAATTTTTTATGGTCCACCACCATGTTTATTATGAATAACAATCTAAAAAGTGTTTTTTTGGGTTTTCTGAGTTCTTTCAGTCCTACGGGTTCTAAGAGTGTCCTAAATCTATTTCAACACTTAGCTAGGGTGATGAGACAAAGAAAATTTACTCTTATGGCTTAGCTAGCTGATTTCTCCAAGGTTTGATAAGTTCTATGAGAATCCTAAGGGTTACTTAGTTTGTCACTGATTCAAATAAGTCCTATCATGATTACCATTTGCTTGGTAGTGCTTGGAGAAACCCACTTATACTGCACTAAACAATTTTCTTGAATCAAGGGTTTTTCTTGAGGTCCTAAGGGTATCTAAGATGAAATTCACTCATAAAATCACTAGTTGAGTCGCCAGAAATGTTAGGCCTCTGTAATTTTAGCAGATTGGTAAGACTAAAGCTATAGAGACAACATTTGAACCACTTTGGGATTCTAGGATCTAGCCCTCCTGAGTCCATAGAGGGATCTCTCTATAAGTGCAAATATTGATTTATCTTTTAAGGTTTGAAATGTGATATTAGGCTAGCTATGAAGTACAAGGGTTTTGTTTGTTTTGGTTGGGCAAAGATATAATGAAGGTGAAGGAAGTCTAAATGAAGGGTGAAGGTGTAAGTAGGTGAAATAATGGTTCAGCTAATAAGATAGGAAAGGAGTAGCTTCAATCCATTGGGCTATGGATTCATAGAAGATTTAATTGAAACAACAAGTCTACAAAGGTTACCATGGGGCAAGTCATCTACATTTCAAGATCCTTTAAGATTAAATGATGGAATGGAACATTAAAAGTGTTGTGAATGTGGAAGAAGCCAATAATTTCAACAAGGATTTATCAACTTTCCAAACAAGAAAAATCCTTTCAAAGCAGCTGTTTAAAACCAACCAAAGGACATGGCTAACCATAAACTTCTTTGGACAAGCTTTTATTAAAACTAACTTATCAGACAAACAATCCAGTAATCCACATGACTACTTTCAAAAAGGATGAAAACATATAAGAAAACAAAGTGTAGCTTAAGATCAAGTCAGATACATTAAAATCTAGGCCTGCTTTCAGCATACTCTTAGGGAAACTTTCAAACAACCTTTGGATAAAAAACTAGAAGACAGGGCAAACCATAAACTTTCCTAGTCCAACTCTACTTAGCATGTAATAAAAATATCATTCAAGAAAAATGTTTAAAGCTTAGGCAGTAAGACATGGGCTCACCAACATTCCTTAACTGGTTTAGACTGTATTAAATCATTCTCAAATACACAAATGAGGAAAACATAGAGATAAAGCTTATCAGTGAGAGTAGGGTACTTTTAAGGGTAAATCCTAGCTTTATATTTGATGTTCTTTATCAGAGAAAAATGGACAGTATGAAAAACATGAAAGAAGAAAATTTACAATAAGAAAAACATCACCATTAATGTAGACCAGGATCCCATGGAATTTGAATCGTATATTAATGTTCAAACCAGTACAATCTTCGAGTCCAAAAGGTCTTAACAACTCAGAAAACTTTCTCTTCTCAACCTAGATTTCTCTCATTATTTACAAAACTTCAACAGCTTCATAAAACTATTTACATGCTACAGATATCCAGAGACCAACCTTTTACAATGTGCTCCTCAAGGAGATTTTATAATAAAATGAGGAGGTGGAAAAGTTTTTTAGGGTTCAAGTATCATTAATTCTATACTAAATGCAATTCCCACCCTTGAAAACCATGCAAGGCATAAGGCAGGAATGCATTCTACCTACAACTTTGTTTCTTCATTTTGAGGCTTAATGGACGAGAAGATTGACTTCAAGACTGTTTCTTATCTTTATAATAACTCTGCTGAAAGTTTGCAATAAGTTTCCTTGGTGAATTAATTGTTCAGTTGTCTTTAGGCAAATATCTTTGAAATAGGCAATAACTATGCCTTCTTTGATTTCTTTGAGGCTGCAGGTGGCTTTTAGTTGCTGGAGAGAATTCAATTAGCCTCTGATGTGGTAGTGGAGGCCTTTTCTCTGATATTTTCTTTGTTTTTCTTAAAACACTGTTAATTTTCTTTATACTGTGTTTTTAGGCCTGATTAGGCTGTGATCTTCATTTCTGGTCTTCATACTGTCTTTAACTCTATGGATTAGGCCTTTGACAGTCGAATTTATGCCTTAATCCCTCAAAATTGTGTTAAAAACCTCTGATCCTTCATTTTTTCTTTGATCCCACCCTTTGACACTGATACTCTTTGTATAATTAAGGTTCACTGTGTTTTTTTTGTTTTTGCAGGCGCGCAGAGGGCTTTATAACATTACCAATGTTCATGAGACATGGGTAAAATCATGATGTGAACCCTGCAGATTAATTTTATTTATTGATAGTGGCCTGGGGGGTCGTCATCCCCGGCCTTTGATTTCGTTTTAAAACTGTGGAGAAACCTTAGAAACCTGCACAAAACGAGAAAAAATTAAGAAAATCCGTGAAGAATAGATCAAAGGGTTCTTTGGGCGTGAGAATAAATCGTCGCCATCAATCCAGATTAATTGACGATCTATATTGCTCGATGTGTTTGATGGGGAGGCGGTTGGGTAAATGGCGGTCAGATTAAGTTCGAGTCATTGGATAAAATAAATGAACGGTTGAGATTAATCAGAAGTTCAAATGGTGGGGGGAAAGGTATTGGAATCGCTATCAGATTTAGGCCATCAGATAACATTGATGAACGGCCAGGATTAGAAGGTGAAACGTTAATGCAAAGGGGAAAAGTGGTTTTGGCAGAAAACCACTGGTGGTATTCGCGTAGCATTGGAAGCGGTTTGCAGTTTTTGCCAAAACAACGCAATTCCATACATTGTTTGACACGCGTCCCCTCCAAAACCACTTTTATCACGTAAATTTTTGGCTGTAAACCACGGATGCAGAAAAAACGCGAAACAAGTTGTGAGCCGTTGGATGGTGGGGTGCAGATCCGACGGTGCGGATCGCATGCGACGAGGGAAGCTGCGGGTCAGGGAGATAGTGGAGTCCAGGTGGTAGCTCGTGAGTGGACAAGTGTTTGTCAAGGCGGAGGTAGGACCTGAAAAAAGTTGGGCCTATCAGGTTGAATCATGTCCATTTGATCTGATGAATGGACAGTCTGATTTGCAAGGAGGAGCAGGTAATATTAAAAAGGAGAAAAATGAAAAACAATGTGTTTCCGAGTTTAATACTAGCCATTAGATCTTATCAATGGATGATCAGGATTGAATAAAGAGGCAGAGTCAAATGAACAGAGGAAAATTATGGCAAGTTGAACGGGCGGGGATTGGGTGGCCCAGGGCCGTTGATCTGAAATGATCAACGGTCCAGATCTTTTCCAAATTTGAAATGTCAGATGTATGAAAATACAAAGGTATAAAGGAAATGAAGGGTCATGACGAGGGTTTAGGACCTTTTAGCGCCCGGTTGCAGGGCTTAGGGTCTTATGAAGTGGAGGGCTCACGGGAGTTAAGCCCTCGGGGTCTTAAGAAAATTACATGCCTTTATACTGTTTTAGGCCTTAAAAACAGTGTTTTTAAGGGAAAATGAGGGTTCCGGTAGAGGAAACAAGGCATTTTCAAACTAAGTAGCAGAGAAATATAAGGTTTAAAAGGGATTTTGAAGTGATTTCAAAGGTCAAATGAGGCTTGTGGAGGGATTTTTATGGGGAAAAAGGGATGAAAATGGAGTCATTTATGAGTGAAAGGAGGGGTAAAAATTATGGGAAAATGGGGTTTTGAGCAGTCTTCTTTAGGCAAACAACAGATTTTTCAGGATTATGAGGTAAACAGCAGTGAATATTAACTAAAATATTAGTTATCTTCATAATACTTTAAGAACTCACAATTTGGCCATAAAATTGTTCCTTAAAGGCTTAAAAAAAATCTAGCCACCATTTGATATGAAAATTTTTTATAGGTGGCTAACATTGGCTCCACATGGAGATGGTACCTTCTTGAAGGTGTCAAGAACTTCAGACCTGTCTTCTTTGGAATTTGATCAATGCCTCATCCATTGGGCTGCAATTTTCCTTTCTTTTGTTGGTATTCTTTTGATCTGACAATGTTAGCAGCCATTTAAACCAATGGAATTCTATCAAAACAAGCTTTCTACCTACCCAATCCTAATGATCTAACATTTTTTCTTCTTTTAGAGTGCATTTGGATTGGAAAAATCTTTTCATCAACATTTTATTCTTTTGAGAGAACATAAAACTAATCTAAATCTACCATTATTTCTCCATGAACTCAGATTAAGCAGTTGAGTTCATAAGCTTCTCTACCTAACTAAACTCTGTCAGAATTAGACTGTCTGACAGAATTTATTCTCTAATTTCTAAGACAGAAATTTAAAATCAGACAAGTCACGATTGAACAGTCTAACTTGTGGCTGATCTATGGCATAAAAACAAGCTGCACATAGACTAAATTTGCAGAAAAGAAAAACAAAATGGTGAAGGCTTAAGATCTGAAAAATTTGGAAACCTCCTTCATTGTTTCTTCAGCTCTGTTTTTTAGTTTGTTTGATCTGTTTTCTCTTTATGTTCTGGTTTAAGTTTGATCTTTTTGGAACTAGTTCTCCTATCTTTGGCTCAGGATTTAAACAGATTAGAGCCATTCTTTCTTTTGGAATTCATAGGTTCAGATTTTGAGCTTGTTTGAACTTTTTCTCTTCTATCCTAATCTACCTAACTGATAAGCCAAGATTAAGTTGTTTGGATGATTTATTCACTAACCTATCAGCAGAAAATTTAAAAATAATTAGTCATGATTAGGTTGTATGACTAACTCGGAGTGTGTTTCTTAGGAGTGGCATTTGAGCTTCCACACTTTCAGACTTTGTTTCTCTTTTTTGGTATGGGGTTGTACCTTTCTTGTTTTTATAATCTTCCCTCTTTTCTCTTTCTATTGTTTTTGTATTTTTTCATATTATAAATTTGAATGAAAGGATGGATATGATATTCACAATGAGAAAAAACAAAAAGGCTTCCAAACTGATATGGTCAAGAAAAATAATGTTTTAGCATCCTGCCATTGACAGGACCCCCAAAAAGTTTAGCTCCATTCAGTTCTTGCAGAAAATAGGCATTGTTACGAGCAGTAGAATGAATGAGATAAGGACCAAGCCATAAGTTATCAAATTCCCATGCTTGCCCTTATCTTCTCTCCTGGAATCCCACTTTAAAACTTTGTCACCAATGTTGAAATCATTGGCCTTTTTCCTTCTATCAAACAATTTCTTGATGCTTTCTTGCTTTTGTAATGCTCTGTTGTAGACTTCTTCTTTGGTTTGCTTAAGATGTATGGTCTGATTGATTATTCTTGTCATATCATTGTCCTCAGACTGTACTTCTTGGATCAGCTTCATGATTGGCACTCCTAGGCTGGTTGGAAAAATTGCATCTGCTCCATAAAAAAGCTGGTAGGGTGACATTCCAATTGATTTTTTAAGTGTTAATCTGTCAGCCCATAGTGCATGTACTAGCTTTGTGTGCCAAGATTTCTTATTGTCCTCCAATAATTTCTTGATTATGTTCACCAAAATTTTGTTTGAGGATTCTGCCAGCCCATTACCTTGAGGGTAATAAGCAGTAAAATGGCCCAATGTAATTTGATATTTGTGACAGAATTCAACCATGTTTTTGGATCCAAATGCAGCAGCATTGTCAGTAATAATCTTCCTAGGACAACCAAATCTAGAGAGGATATGATTTTCAAGGAATTTTATGATGACAGAGTCATTGGCTTGCCTAGAAGGGATTGCTTCTATCCATTTCGTAAAGTAGTCTATTGCAGTGAGAATCCATCTATGTTGGGCAGTTGAGGGTGGATGGATTTCCCCTATGAATTCTAGACCCCACTGCTGAAAAGGGGCTTCAACAGTGATTGGATGCAAGGGTAAAGGAATCAATTTTCTTTTGCCTTCAAAGAGTTGGCATTTATGACAGGAAATAATCATTTTATGGACATCTTGAAAGAGGGTGGGCCAAAAGTAACCAGCTCTAAGGATTTTATTAACAGTTGTTTTCCAATAGAGGTGGCCTCCACATTATCCTTCATGGAACTCATGCTTGATCTTATCTGCATCATTCTCAAGCAAACATTTAAGCAATAATCCACTAGCATTTTTCCAATATAGACATTTATCTAAAATGCAGTAATTAACAGCTTTTAACTTTAAAAGTATTGCCTTTGTTTTAGAAAAACCAGGAGGTGTATTCAAATTGAGCAAAACATATAAAATATCAGCATACCAAGAGGAATTCATAAAATCATCTTCAACAATGGGAGTTGACAATTCCTCCTGTTCATCTAATGCATTTATCATGTTTATATCAAGAGCTTCAAAATTAGATTCAGCCATTAATCTTGCTAGTCCTTGGTCTTTTATGAGATTAGTGGGCTTGATTTCTAAATCATATTCAAGTCTCACAGCTATCCACTTTCCTCTTTTTCCATCTGGGTCCTAAGTTAAAATGTTTTTTACAATTGAGTTTGGCACAAATGCAATTATGTGGGAGTGTAAAATGTAAACTCTGAAGTCTTTTAAGGCTTTGACTAAGGCAAAGGCTTGTTTTTACATGATATTGTACTTCAGAGGTGCATCTCTCAATGCCTTACTAAAGAATGCAATGGGATGTTCTTGTCCCTTCAAGTATTTCTGCAATAGGACAGCAGCCACTGTATGTTCTGATGCAAATGACAAAAAGAAAAAATATTTTGTAAAATCAGGACTAATGAGAACTGGTGTTTTGGTTAACGCTTGTTTTACCAGTTCAAATGATTTCTTTGCTTCTAAGGTCCATTTAACTCCTTCTTCTTTCTTTAACGTGTTTGTTATGTTTCTAAGGATTTCAGCCAAGTTGGGTATGAACCTTCTCAAGAAATTAATCTTCCCAATGAAAGATTGAAGTTCCTTAATGTTTCTAGGATGGTTGATTTGCAATATACCATCAATCATTTTTGGGTATATATTTATTCCCTCTTTTGATATGATGTGTCCAAGTAGTTTACCTTCTTGGAGACCAAACATTTTTTTCTTTGGATTTAAAGATAACCCATACTTTTTGCATTTCTCAAAGACTTTTCTCAAGTGTTCTAGGTGTTCTTCATCTGTTTTGGAAAAAACAGTGATATCATAAAGGTAAATAATGATGAAGTGGCCTAATTCTTCTGAGAATGCAATATCCAGGCTCTTTGGAATGTAGCACCAGCATTCATTAAACCAAAGGTCATTTTCACATACATGAAAGTACCCCAAGGTGTAGTAAAGTTTGTTTTGAGTTGATCATCAGGATGTACTAAAATCTGATTGTATCCTGAGAAGCCATCTAGCAAAGAAATTCTTTTAGAACCAACTACCTTTTGTAAAATGTGATCCATCTTGGGTAAAGGGTAGTTTTCCTTCAATGAGGCTTTGTTTAAGTTCCTAAAATCAATACAAAGCCTAATGTCTCCTATTTTCTTCCTTACTGACACTAGATTAGACACCAAATCTGAGTATCTAATAGGGACAATAATTCCAACTTCATACATTTTCTTGATTTCTTTCTCAACCAAAGGTAATTGAACAGGTTTTATTCTGCCCAATTTTTGTTTAAAAGGTTTTTGGTTTTCTTTGAGGAGTATCTTGTGCTGAATTGTTTCTGTGTCATAGGACTTTAGATCCTCATAAATCCATGCAAATACATCAGAAAATTCCTTAAACAACTCAATGTATTTCAGCTTGATGTGAGCTGGCAAAGTTTTAGACAATTTGATCATTTTTTGTTTTAGTTCACTGCCTATGTTACTCTTCTACTTCAGTTTCAACAGGCTCTAGTTTTGGCTTTTTTGCAACATCGTTGAAACCAAACAACTCCTCTAATGGGACCAGTCCCTTTGCCAAGCTTTGAGTGTTATATTGCAGTGTTTCTAAGTCTTCCTTCTCTAAATATGCACTAATCTCTGTGGTATGTTCAAGTTTATTAGCTAACATATTTATAACAGAAATCTTTGGAGAGTTTACTTCTTCATCAAGTAGATTTTCTTCAATAGGAAAATCATCTTCATACTCTGAATCTGAACTAGGTAGCTCAAATTCATTTCTGGACTGTAGGAAGTCTTCTATTTGTTTATCTCCATCAAACACTTGCCAATATTTTTCATTATCTGGGACAGCTGGTCGAAATTTGATTTGAGTTTTCATAAGGAGTTAGGCATGTTCTAGCAACAAAAGCTAAACCATTAGCTTTGATATTTTGGTTCCTTGGGACAAAGATAAGTTTGAATTCCTCAAATGTTTTTAATAAATCCATGACATCATTTCTATAGGCTCTAAGTCTGGGATGTTTTGTAGTGTATTCCCCATTCACTTACCTAATTATTAGTTCAGAATCACCATGAACCTTTATTCTTTTGGCCCTAATTTCTTCAATAAGAGCAGGCCTAAAAGGAGGGCTTCATACTCAGCGATGTTATTGGTGCATTGAAATTTTAATTTGCAGGAATTCCCTTCAGTATGATTGTTCATTGTATTGTGAAGCCACACTCTTGCACCTGCATCATTCTTAGTGCAAGACCCATCAAAGTTCATATTCCAAAGAGGACTAGTTTCAAATTCACTAATTTGATTACTATCCTCTTCATCTAATGTGTTTTTGGATTGTTCTTGTAAATCAGCACTATGTTGAAATTGGTCTAGTTCCTCATGTTTTTAATTGTGTTGAGGACTCTTTTCTTGACTCTCAAGGTTGAAAAGCAATGGATGACTTATTTGTAGCTCTAGACCGATGATTTGTTTGTTGTGATTTTCTGATTTAGAAAATTGTTTTGATGTTTTTGTATTATGCTCTTCCTTTTCTATATCTGCCACTAAGTCAGTTAAGGTTTATGTCTCATTGAATGTTTCATGATTGAAGAGAATAAATGAGTCAAGGCCTGTATGTACAGAATAAAAAGGTGAGTTTTCTTGTCTTTCTTGGCTAGTAACCATGTATTGCATGTGGGTTTCCCTATCAAGTTTTCTAGTCTAATTGAAAACAGGGATGGTTGCATATGTCATATCCATTTGCATTGTTCCTTGTAACTTAGCTCCCCAAGATCTTGATAACATCGTACCATACTTGGGGGGTACATCAGCCACTACAATATCCATCACTAAACATTTGGCTGGAATTTGTGCTAAGTTTACACAGAGGTCTTTGATTAAACCTAAACATTTCACTCTGCTTGAGTCAAAGGAGTATAAATCTTTGTACGGTCTAGTAATTTCAAGGCATAGGCTCTCCATTACTGCTTTGGGAATTAAATTGTTAGAGGCCTCTGAATCATGCATAGCATTGTGGAAAAAAAATTCATGAATTTTCAAACTAACATAGAATGGAGGAACTAGTCCTTCTTGATATCTTCCCTCAATCTTTGGACCAAAAAAGAGCTCTGGTTGGTCATCACTAAGATTGGCAGTGTCATTATTTTATACTATGTTGAAAGATTTCAAAATTTGTGGTCTATATACATCTTGGTTGCCTAATTCTATGAGAGGAATAGAGATTTTTATCTTAGCAATTTCCTGTTCCAAACAAAAAGGCAGCTGACTTTTTACCATGTTTGTTTCTGCCTTATTAACCACCACTCTATCAGCAAAATCAGTTTGTTGATTTCCTCTATTTACATTGTTCAAAATTATTTTAATAGGAGCACTAGCTGAGGTGCTAATGCTGCTAAGATCTACACTCTGTTTTTCATTAATTTGAGTGCCTTTTTCTTTGATTTTATCAGAATTTACAGCCACTGTTTTGTCTTTCTGTTTTGTAACTTTGGGTTTGTTTACAAGGTTTTTTTTACAGAATTTTCAAAGGTTTTAGTCTTGGGAGTTTCCTTATTTCTTTTACTCCTAAGGTCATACTCTTTTGAAGTTTCTATGATGACATTTTCCAGCTCTTGATAGTAATATTCATCCTCTGCTCTTTTATCATCATAGGGTGTGTATAGACCTTGTTTCATATTGTAATGAACATCAAAATTGTCATTGTCTACTCCCAACATATTTATGTCATCTTCCTCTGTTTTTTCACTTGTTTCTTCAACCTCACTTACATAGTTTTGATGAAAAGGAGGTGTAATCTGTTGATCATCCTCCCTTGGTCTGTTTTGAGGTTGGTTTCTCCTAAAATTCCAATTTTTATTTTTATTTTTGTTTTGAAGAGCTAATTGGTTTTGACTAGCTTGTGCTCTCTCAAGTATGCTCATCTTTTTCATCATCTCCTCCATAATTCTCTCCATTTTTGAACTAGATGTGGAAGGTGCGGACTCTTCCCTAAATGATACTTTCTTCTCATTTCTCATTCTAGCTCTTTTCTCCATTAAATTTACTTCCACAACTAAGGCTCCTTTCTGCATATCCTCTAGAGTCAGAGGGTCTCTTTCTTTAAGTTGATAAGCCATTTCAGGATCAAATACTTCAGGAAACTTGTTTAAAGCTGAGCCTGTTGGAGGTTTCAATTCTGGGGGCAAGGCATTATACACACTATTGAATCTAGTGAAATAAGCTTGAACACTTTCCCCAATGTTTCTTTTAAGGCTATTATAGTCTGACAATTTTTGGAGAGGGTTTTTCTTGACTTCCCACTTGTTTAGAAATAACTGATGGAGGGCTTGAATGTCATTGATACTATTAGGGGTTAAGCCTTTGAACCATTTTCTTGCTTCTCCCCCTAAACTTTGAGCAAATAATCTAAGTTTGATAGTTTCATCATCAATCTCATTTCTGTCAAAATAGTCATTCATCTTATCCACATGTTGTGAAGTAGTAGTAGCACCACTGGCATCATACAATGGTATCTTGGACTGATAGTCCTATGGAAGATTGACTAGAGGTAAAGGAAGGACTAGGGGAGCATACCATGTTGCCATGAAGGGAGGTTGTGGAAAAAGTGGGGGTTTTACAAGTGGAGGGGGTTGATGGAATGGTGTAGTTTGAATAGTGGATATGTGGATAACAAAAGTGGATGGACCGGCAAGAGATTCTAGAGCAGATCTAGGATGAAAGAAACCAAAATTATGAAGGAAATGCAAATCAGGTGGAGTAGTTTCTCTGCTGCTAGGATGTTCACCTCTATCTTGGGATGTAGGTGGAGACTCTAAATCTATCTGATCTATATCATCAAGTGACCTAGTTCTGAATGGGTTCCTTAAGTCAAATTATGGATTTTGTAGAGCTACAAGGTTTTCGGGGACAGAATTAGCTCTATGGAGTGACCTAACAATAGTTGAAGCTTGGGCCTTAAGAGAATTCCTAAGAATTATTTCAGGATTATCAACTATCTTAGGAGGATTTGGGTCAGGATAGGCTCTAGTATGAACTCTTCTAGAAGCCACTATGCTATGTTTTTCAGACCCTACAACAAGAAAAGTTTAACCAAATATGAAAATATTTAGGAGGCTAACTGATCTTTTAGCGAGAAAACTTAATCCTTAAAGTTTTTTTAACGATGTTTGTATGTTGTAATGATATTAATGGGTTTCCCAGTGGAGTCTTTAGGTCTTTTTAGGATTGTGGAGTCACCAGGTGGAAATTTTCAGCTCTTTTGGAGGTAAAATGTTTTATGGTCCACCACCATGTTTATTATGAATACCAATATAAAATGTTTTTTTTTGTTTTCTGAGTTCTTTCAGTCCTATGGGTTCTAAGAGTGTCCTAAATTTGTTTCAACACTTAGCTAGGGTGATGAGACAAAGAAATTTTACTCTTATGGCTTAGCTAGCTGATTTCTCCAAGGTTTGATAAGGTCTATGAGAATCCTAAGGGTTACTTAGTTTGTCACTGATTCAAATAAGTCCTATCATGATTACCATTTGCTTGGTAGTGCTTGGAGAAACCTATTTATACTGCACTGAACAATGTTCTTGAATCAAGGGTTTTTCTTGAGGTCCCAAGGGTATCTAAGATGAAATTCACTCAGAAAATCCCCAGTTGAGTCGCCATAAATGTTAGGCCTCTATAATTTTAGCAGATTGGCAAGACTAAAGATGTAGAGACAAAATTTGAACCACTTTGGGATTCTAGGATCTAGCCCTCTTGAGTCCAGAGAGGGATCTCTCTATAAGTGCAAAGATTGATTTATCTTTTAAGGTTTGAAATGTGAGATTAGGCTAGTTATGAAAAACAAGGGTTTTTGTTTGTTTTGGTTGGGAAAAGATATAATGAAGGTGAATGAATTTTGAATGAAGGGTGAAGGTGTAAGTAGGTGAAATAATGGTTCAGTTAATAAGATAGGCAAGGAGCAGCTTCAATCCATTGGGCTATGGAGTCATAGAGGATTTAATTGAAACAACAAGTCTACAAAGGTTACCATGGGGCAAGTCATCTACATTTCAAGATCCTTTAAGATTAAATGATGGAATGGAACATTAAAAGCATTATGAAGGTGGAAGAAGCCAATAATTTCAACAAGGATTTATCAAATTTCCAAACAAGAAAAAGCCTTTCAAAGCAGTTGTTTAAAACCAACCAAAGGATAGGGCTAACCATAAACTTCTTTGGAAAAGCTTTTATTAAAACTAACTTATCAGACAAACAATCCAGTAATCCACATGAATACTTTCAGAAAGGATGAAAACATATAAGATAATGAAGTGTAGCTTAAGATCAAGTCAGATGCATTAAAATCTAGGCCTGCTTTCAACATACTCTTAGGGAAACTTTCAAACAACCTTTGGAGAAAAAACTAGAAGACAGGGCAAACCATAAACTTTCCTAGTCCAACTCTACTTAGCATGTAATGAAAATATCTTTCAAGAACAATGTTTAAAGCTTAGAAAGTAAGACATGGGCTCACCAACATTCCTTAACTGGTTTAGACTGTATTAAATCATTCTCAAATACACAAATGAGGAAAACATAGAGATAAAGCTTATCAGTGAGAGTAGGGTACTTTTAAGGGTAAATCCTAGCTCTATATTTGTGGTTCTTTATCAGTAAAAAATGGACAGTATGAAAAACATGAAAGAAGACAATTTACAATAAGAAAAACATCACCATTAATGTAGACCAGGATCCCATGGAATTTGACTCGTATATTGATGTTCAAACCAGTACAATCTTCGAGTCCAAAAGGTCTTAACAACTCAGAAAACTTTCTCTTCTCAACCTAGATTTCTCCCATTATTTACAGAGCTTCCACAGCTTCAGAAAACTATTTACATGCTACATATATCCAGAGACCAACCTTTTACAATGTGCTCCTCAAGGAGATTTTATAATAAAATGAGGAGGTGGAAGAGTTTTTTAGGGTTCAAGTATCATTAATTCTATACTAAATGCAATCCCAGCCTTGAAAACCATGCAAGGCATAAGGCAGGAATGAATTCTACCTACAACTCTGTTTTTGCTTTTTGAGGCTTAATGGACAAGAAGATTGACTTCAGGGTTGTTTCTTATCTTTATAATAACTCTGCTGACAACTTGCAATAAGTTTCTTTGGTGAATTAACTGTTCAGCTGTCTTTAGGCAAATATCTTTGAAATAGGCAATAACTATGCCTTCTTTGATTTCTTTGAGGCTGCAGGTGGCTTTTGGTAGCTGGAGAGGATTCAATTAGCCTCTGATGTGGCAGTGGAGGCCTTTTCTCTGATATTTTCTTTGTTTATCTTAAAACACTATTAATTTGCTTTATACTATGTTTTTAGGTCTGATTAGGCTTTGATCTTCATTTCTGGTTTTCATACTGTCTTTAACTCTGTGCATTAGGCCTTTGATAGTCGAATTTATTCCTTAATCCCTAAAAACTGTGTTAAAAACCTTTGATCCTTTATTTTTTCTTTGATCCCATACTTTGACATTGATACTCTTTATATAATTAAGGTTCACTATGTTTTTGTTGTTTTTGCAGGCACGCAGAGGGCTTTATAACATTACCAATGTTCATGAGACATGGGTAAAATCATGATGTGAACCCTACAGATTCATTTTATTTATTCATGGTGGCCTGGGGGATCGTCATCCCCGGCCTTTGATGTCCTTTTAAAACTGTGGAGAAACCTTAAAAACCTGCACAAAACGATCAAAAATTAAGAAAATCCGTGAAGAATAGGTCAAAGGGCACTTTGGGCATGAGAATAAATCATGGCAGTCGATCCAAATTTATCGACGATCGAGATTTCTCGATGCGTTTGATGGGGAGGCAGTTGGGTAAATGGCGGTCAGATTAAGTCTGAGTCGTTGGATAAAATAAATGAACAGTTGAGATTAATCAGAAGTTCAAATGGTGGGGGGAAAGATATTGGAATCGCGATCGGATTTAGGCCGTCAGATTACATTGATGAATGGCCAGGATTAGAAGATGAAACGTTAATGCAAAGGGGAAAAGTGGTTTTGGCAGAAAACTGCTGGTGGTATTTGCGCGGCATTGGAAGTGGTTTGCGGTTTTTTCCAAAACAACACGATTCCATACATTGTTTGACACGCGTCCCCTCCAAAACCACTTTTATCGCATAACTTTTCAGCATTAAACCATAGATGTATAAAAAATGCGAAACAAGTTGTGAGCCGTTGGATGGTGGGGTGCAGATCCGACGGTGTAAATCGCACGCGACGAGGGAAGCTACGGGTCGGGGAGATAGTGGATTCTGGGTGGCATCTCGTGAGTGGACAAGTGTTTGTCAAGGTGGAGGTAGGTCCCGACAGAATTTGGGCCTATCTGGTTGAATCCTGTTCGTTTGATCTGATGAATGGACAGTCGGATTTGCAAGGAGTAGCGAGTAATATTAAAAAGGAGAAAAAGGAAAAACAAGGTGTTGTCAAGTTTAATACTGGCCATTAGATCTTATCAATGGATGATTAGGATTGCATAAAGAGGCGGAGTCAAATGAACAGAGGAAAAGTATGGTAGGTTGAATGGGCGGGGATTGGGTGGCCCAGGGCCGTTGATCTGAAATGATCAATGGTCCAGATCTTTTCCAAATATGAAATGTCGGGAGTATGAAAATACAAATGTATAAAGGAAATGAAGGGTCATGACGTGGGTTTAGGACCTTTTAGTGCTCAGTTGCAGGGCTTAGGGTCTTATGAAGCGGAGGGCTCATGGGAGTTAAGCCCTCGAGGGCTTAAGAAAATTACATGCCTTTATACTGTTTTAGGCCTTAAAAACAGTGTTTTTAAGTGAAAATGAGGGTTTCGATAGAGGAAACAAGGCATTTTAAAACCAAATAGAAGAGAAATATAAGGTTTAAAAGGGATTTTGAAGTGATTTCGAAGGTCAAATGAGGCTTGTGGAGGGATTTTTATGGGGAAAAAGGGATGAAAATGGGGTCATTTATGAGTGAAAGGAGGGGTAAAAATGATGGGAAAATGGGGTTTTGAGTAGTGTTATTTAGGCAAACAGCAGATTTTTCAGGATTATGAGGGAAACAGCAGTGAAAATTAACTAAAAGATTAGTTATCTTCATAATACTTTAAGAACTCACAATTTGGCCATAAAATTGTTCCTTAAAGGCTAAAAATAATCTAGCCACCATTTGATATGACAAATTTTTATAGGTGGCTAACACATCCCACTGATGAGGCCATCAAATTGATCAAAGAAATAGAAGATATTTCCATTCTAACTACAGATATTAACAAGCTCAAAGAACAAGTAAAGAGTTTAAAAGATGGAAAGAAAATAGCATAAGTAATGCATCAAGTAGAAGTAAAAAAAGCAAATAGATTGACTGACAGAATCCATAAGCTAGAAAAAGAGTTATCACTAAAAGAGCCTTTAGCCCAAGCAAAACAACAATTGTGGGACAATATCATTAAATCAGTTAATGATATTTGGCCTTCTATACAGATCATATTTTAGCAGAATGACTTGGTGAAGGAAGCTAGTGATGCATTTCAAAAGGTCAAAGCTAATCTTAGAAATAAACCAGAGGAATCCTCTGAAATAATAAAATTCCTGAATTCAAAAAACATGAATTAGAAGAACTCAGGATAGATGACAGAACAAAAACTATTTTAGAGGTGAAGAAAGTGATTTCCAAGAGAAATCTGATGATACAGCTTGAGGAAAAATTTCAAACTATGGAACTCGCAGTGAACAGGTTTATGAACAAGTTTGATGTATTGAGACAGAAAGGTCTTCCTAATCCTTTATTAATCAATGATAAACTCATGAGACATGAAGACTATGATTAGAATATGAGGGAAGTAGCCAAAGAAAATTCCAACAGTTCATCAATGAAGGGCGTACCCACAGGCAAAGTGCTCCTTCAAACTTTAGAAAACTTATTTTACCTCCAGCATGAGGTAAATTACCTTTTTTTTAATAAGCCTATGTTTGCCAAATATTCAGAGGAAGATGAGAATTACCGAAAGATGATGAAGATCAAGATTCCAGAAGAAGAAACATGGGAGAAATGGTGTGATTTACTATGAAAGGTGAAATAAAATACAGGTGAAAGAACGCACAAATGAAAGAAGACAGATGAAAGAACAAACAAAGAATCATGGAAAGATCTCAGTCAGTTGAAAGGTGTCACTATCTTTTTTCATAAAGATATTTCATTTTCCTTGAACAAATCCTAGTCATTTGACAGGATATTTTTTGTTATAATTTGTATAAATACTTCATCATTCGAAGTATTAGGGGTGGATTTCTGAATATTTCCATAGCTGAATGATCTATTGCATGAGGGGTATTGTACCATTTCTAGTTGACAGGAAGGACAAGTTATAAAGAAACTTCTTTACAGGATTCATGTGTTGAGCTATCTCAGTGAAGTATATATTTCAATTTTTCATGTTCTCTTTCTAAGTGTTCCATAAACTTTATTGTGTTCTAAATTGAATGTTATAACAGGAATTTTACTGCATAATTTGTTTAAACTTTACACTTTTCTTTGAACTGTTATACATTTCTATGTTTTCTTCTAATATCCAGTTTAGAGAATTCTTAATTGCCCTCTAATCCCGAATTACTTCTTCATCCTTCTTCATTATCTATTTTAAGGAATTCTTGAATGCTCCTTGATCCCGATTGAAAAATCACTTCACCATTCAGCCTTGAGATCTGATATTTCTCATTGATCCTGCCTTGTAACACTTTATTTATAAATTGATCATTTTATGTTTTCAAAGTATTTTGACTCCATAGCCCAATGGAAAATGGAAAAGCACCTATCCATCTAAATCATTAATTCCACCAAAAAATCAAAATCAATATAAAACAAGCATACATAACTAGCCTAAAATTTATTAAACAAACAAAGTTAAATCATTAAGAGAGAGCCCTCTCTGAGTTTAGAAAGGCTAGATCCTAATATCCAAAAGTGGTTAATAGTTACCACTAATATTTCTTTTCAACGCTTAGAACAACCCTTGGAAATTTTAGAGTGATAACAATATGGAAACTA
This sequence comes from Pinus albicaulis, assembly GCA_034641835.2. Taxonomy (NCBI): domain Eukaryota; kingdom Viridiplantae; phylum Streptophyta; class Pinopsida; order Pinales; family Pinaceae; genus Pinus; species Pinus albicaulis. Next base: position 1,624,833,721 of record CM076582.1, on the reverse strand, counting down.
TAACTAGGTCAGGTAATTCCACGTACCACCCGACCATATATTGAGATGAACCAAATCTTTCTTTCATCCAATCACCCCCATGCCATATTCCAAGCATGAATGTGAGACTCACAACAAAATCAATCAAAACTTCCTCAGCCTTTACCATAATCCACCAAGGGATTCTTAGACCTAAACAACAAACATACATGATCCAAGTCGATATTTGTGGCCACCCACCTATTCCACCTAGACCTCCAGTCAGTTTCATCAATTTCTTTTTTTATAGCAACAATTAATTTTAGCAGTTTTTTAGGTCCTAAACTTCTGGAGCATTTTTTACCCCCTAAACAAAGTTTTTTTGAGGTTTGAAATAGTCCCTTTTCCATAAGCATGGGCATAGTTATGGGCTTGTGGAAAAACCTGCAGTACTCAAAGAGATATTTCGGACGATATATCATATGTTTCAAGCGGAGATAATATGACAAAGTTACAACCCCGAGAAGTTGGCTTATCAACTAACCCCAACAGGGCCCACAAACTCTTTCTCTTCCATCTCTTGGGGTTAGGTTTTTTGTTTTTACAGTTTTCCCATGGTGTTCAATAATAAAAGGGCCTTGAGCCTCATTGTGACAGAGTTCAAAGGCATGTAGCCGCCACATCTCTTCTCAGAGATAAGATACCATCGCCTGAGCTAGTTTATTTCCATTTTGTCTGTAAGCTTATTTCAGTTATTTGACATTAATGAAAAGAAGTTTTATTTCTGCTGCATATTTGCGTTTATGTTCATTTCTATATTTTATTGTGTTCCCACATAAATTTGAATCAATGGTATCAGATCAATCTGCTCTTTCTTGATATTTCTTTGCATGTCCCAATGAGATCGATATATAAGGAGTCAGGCTCTATCTAGTTGAACCTTTGCAAGATTATCCTCGCACAACCTGGCGGCCTCCCATGGCAGAAGAAAATAAAGATGAGGGATCAGAAGATCCTATCAAAATATTTCTTTAGGAAGCCCTCAATAAATAGAGGAATGCAATGATAGATAACTTTTCCCAGATCCTTTGACGGTTACCCACCGGTGATGCATCTTCACCTGGCAGCTACTCTAGAGGTGCCACTCCTTTTAAGGTACAAGTTAACTTCAACATTCCCATATTTTTGGGCCAAATAGATGCATAAATTGTATATGGATGGTTGAATCTATTAGAAGGATATTTTTTAGTTCATGACTTTCTAATCGGGAAAAGATTGTTTTTTCACTCCTCAAAGTCACCCCATGTCAAAGACTAGTGGGAAACCTACTGTGAGGAAAAAGATGAGAGGAAATCCTCCTTTTCCTTGGCCACACCCACTTGGAATTATTTTTTAGACACCATCAAGGAACAATAATACCTCGTGGGGAGCTATGAGGTTAATTACATACAGTGGATTACATTGTGGTAGCAAAGGGATCAAGATGTGCATGATCTAACAAATCTGTTCCATACCCTGCGCACAAAGTTTGGTATCAAACATTCGAAGAAAAATTTGGTGCTTAAGTACTACATTTTTCTACATATATACATCTAGGAGGAAATAGAGTTCCTCAAAATTTCCTCATTTAGTGCAACATACCAGTGCGTTGCCAAGATTGAGCAAAAATTCAAACAGAAGAAGCAAGACTTTGGATCTATGAATCAGAAGCAAGCGAAAGGCACCCAAAAACTGCAGAACAAAGGACAAGAATAAGGCAGGGCGGCCTAGGACAACCCATTGAAGCCACAAGTGAATAACAACACCATGAAGCCAAAGAATGACATAGGAAAGTGGTGTGAGTTCCATAAGAGCTCCACTCACAACACAAGTGAGTGTCGGTCCAAGCAGCCATTGGTGGTCGAGCTGAAGGCTTCCAAATTAGATGCATGTTCTGACTCTGAGTTAGAACCCAACAAGGGGAATTAAAAAGGGAAAAATATTATCGATGCGGAGCCCCGTTCCACCATCGCCACCACCAAGACCTAGAAGGAAGAACCCGAAGATCCAGATGAGGGGGAGCGCCTCTTCCATTCCCAGATGTGGGTGAAGGGTTTCCCACTGCAATTCATTGTCAATAGCGGGATCCAAAAGGACCTCATTTCAGAGGTCATGAAATTTTTGGGCCTACCGATCACAACACACCCACAACCATACACCATCGGTTTGCTTCACCAAGGACAGAATTTCTGTGCCAGCCATAAGTGTCGCCTTCCCTACAACATCAAGCCCTTCACAGATGAGGTATTACATGATGTTGCTCCTCTTTAAGTTTGTGATGTATTATTAGGAAATCCATACTCGTGGAAGAGACATGTTGTGTACGATTTTGGGCCTTCTGTTGTTATTGTTACTTTGGGTAATAATTTGTACTGGATACCGGAGGTAGCACTACCTACCACCATCCCATTGATCACTACGAAGAAATGCAGTAAGCTCATTTCCCAAACTGGGAAATTTGTTTTCCTTATGATCTACCCTCAAGGAAAGAATAATATTATGGCCATGACCTCTAGACATGGCTCCTCCACATGACAACAACATATGGACAAAGTCGTGGAGGAGTACGAGGACATCTTCACCTCACCTATAGGGGTGCCTATGCACTGTTAATTCAAGCACTTCATTGATCTGACCCTATGTGTGCCACTACCCAATGGGCCAATATATTAGCGCTCTGTTCTGGAGAATGGCTAAATCCAAATGCAGATTTAGGTGCTGCTATAGAAAGGTCACATCCGGTTGAGTTCATCACCATGTGGGAGCCCGATCGTGTTGGTGCAGAAGAAGGATGGGACTTGGAGACTGTATTGACTATCGGGTGCTGAACAAGATCACTATCCAGAATATGTATATGATCCCATAGATTTATGACCTTATGGATCAACTCAAGGGGGCCAAATATTTCAAAAATATTTACTTGAAGTACGGGTATCACCAGGTACCAATTAAACCCTCTGATGTGTGGAAGACTGCCTTCAAATCCAAGTAGGGCCTTTTTGAATGGCTAGTCATGTATTTTGGGTTGATGAATTCTCCCGCAAACTTCATGAGGCTAAGGGACGAAATATTGCAACCATTCACCAACTCATTCTTGGTGGTGTATTTGGATGACACCCTGATCTTCAATCAAATTTGGGAAGAGAACGTCCACCACATTCGACAGGTCCTCCAAACACTGTGACAACACAAGTTGTGTGCTAATTTGGATAAATGCACTTTTTGCATGACCCAGGTTCAATATCTGGGATACATTATTGATGAGTGGGGGTGCACGTATCAGACCCAACCAAGATCTAGGACATTTGGGATTGGCTAACCCCAACCATTCTAACAGAGCTTTGCAACTTTATGTGTCTTGCAAGTTTCTACTGCAGGTTCATGTTGGGTTTCTCTCATATCACTTGGCCTTTGAGTCAAGTCACCAAGGGAGGAGCGAAAGAAATTTTCTTTTGGTCTAAATCTCAACAAAATCCATTCGCAGAGTTGAATCATTGCCTCTACTCTGCACCACTACTCACATTACCAAAATTGCAAAAACCATTTTATATTGAGACATATGCCTCTAACTATGCTATTGAGGCAGTACTTACTGAACATGGGCATCCAGTGGCATATCAAAGTGAGACACTTTTAGACATAGTCCTAAATTATCCCACCTATGAAAAAGAAATGCATTCCATTGTGCAGGATTGCTGAAAATGGAAGCATTACATTTTGGGGAAGGAAACAATCATCCACATAGATCACCGACCCTTTAAATTTATACAAACAAAAGGGAAGTTGTAGAATGATCACCATCAGAAATGGACCACATACCTATGTTGTGTAGGTCAACAATCCCCATTATTTTAAGCCATAGTTACTTTAGAAAATAATGGAGACCCTTTTAATTTTTTAGAGTTTAAGCAAATAAACCCTTAGAGTATTTCTTTTGATAGGAATAGGGGTCAAAAGGGGAAGAAAACTTTAAAATTTCACTTTCTAAATACTTAAGCAGAGATAAATCGCATTTCCCAAATCGCAAAATGACTGCAAAACGTATATAATAAGAAAATAGTGAATTGAAACATCTTTGCGATCCGATGAATATAATCGAAACATTTTTATATGAGGAAAAATCCATATTTGTAAGTAAATCTAATAAAGAATACCCATGGGACGTACTTCTGCCACATAAGCCTATCACATTTCTCAAATCGCAGTTTCTCCCTGACAGTCTTATTTGTTACCACTCATAATCACCAATGTGATAAATCATATCGCATCGCATTTTCACAACGCTTAATTGTTCTATTCGTTACCACTCATAATCATCGATCCGATAAAGCATATCACATCTCATTTTTGCAAAGCTTAATTGTTCTTTTCATTACCGCTCATATTCGCCGATGCGATAAAGCACATTGCACTCTTGTAAAATAAACACATTGTGCATACTATCAACTTCTCCAATATTGTGATTGCGATGTCGCGATTGGCAGAAAATCTAAGCTCATCAGTATTTAATGAAGAGATTACACACGAGCCACGATGTAATGCGATAGATCTTGTTTTAATTGAGAAATGATTATACAGGCACGATAACCCATAGCAGTTATCAATTCCATAAATTAACGATTTTCTTGCCCATACTGCCATAATCATTTTCCTGCAACAAACATTCAATTCATATCCCATTAGTATGCGAAGTCTCATCCATTTGAAATGTTTCTATTACTATGGTATATGTGCGTATTGTAAAACTAAAAGGTTCCTTCTTTCCACTTATTCTTTCTTACTTATTTACAGGAAATTTTGAGTAAGAAAAGTTCTTCAGAAATGTTTGAGGCTTTGAAGAAATCCAAGAAGCATATGGCTCATGTTAACCCTGTGCCTACTACCTTTGAGAGAACATAGATGTTTCCCATGTTTACAGACACGACTTGCAGACCTAAAATTGGATCCTCTCTATGTGAATCTATGTATAAGCTTTTTTAAGATGAGAAACCCCACAAAATCCAGAGAAAGGCAATAGCTAATGATCCAAATTCTTCTGAAGCTACAATTGGAGACGTAGCTAATTCTTTTCTTCACCTAATTGCAACACAACCCAAGATATTACCATATACTGATATGGTAAGGTGGATTATGGACAATCTTAAAATCGGGGATGGGACTTTCCTTACAAGTAGAGGAACAATTATGTGTTCCTTTAAAGCTGAAGACCTTAAGAAAATGTACCATATTCCAGACCTTGATAAGATTTATGATAAGGAATTCCTTGCAAAGTTCGCTAAGGAAAATGAACTTAAATCACTGGTAATAAAGCAGTTTAGGAGAAATCCTAACAAACACAAGAATGATGAAAAGGGTATATATTCTACTTAATCTCTTGCAAGTCAATATTTCTATATCTCTATTATGATGTCTATAATTTTTGGTCAGTCAAACACAACTATATTTTCAGTACAATGGGTTCCCCTTATGGAAGCAACAACATATCCTTATGTTATGGACTAGGGCAATGTTTTATCAAATAATATTTCCACCCAAATTTTAGAGTATAGAAAGAACCGTTCTATTTCTTCTAAAACATTTCCTTCATTTTATATAAGTGGCTATATTATGGATGTTGTATGGTTTATATCATATTTTCCATCCATGGCCTCGAAATGGACTACCCAAGATCATGTTACCATTCATGTATTTCATAGTATTCTATGGGAATCCAAATATGAAAGTCATTTTTACAAAATCTGTCATGGAGTTATTCTACCCCTTTTTTAAGTCGTTTTCAATGAGAAAGCCCCCGGACTTTCTAAAGAGGCCCAAGCCAAATTTTCTTCTATAGGAAAGTGGTTTCGTGAGGAGTCATTCACCTATGTATGAGTATTTGGGAGCCTAGCTCATCTACATGTCTTACCCCTATATGTTCCTGATAAACTTCTTACAGGAGAAATTGCATACCAAACTATAGGAAATGGCCTGACCAGATTTTTGAAAGAAGCCAAGAAGGTAGTATGGCCTTCCTTTCCAATTAACTGCAGTGTGTATGGACTGAAAAACTACAAACATGCAATAGTTGAAATTGGCCAAATTGAGTGTTTGAAATTATTTGCAATTCCAAATAGGCAATATGATCCACTTAAAATGGCCAATAATTTCACTACACAAGTGAAAATCATACCCTTTGTGCATGAAGATGATGATTTTTACGACTTACTTGAGTCTTTCAAAAGCTATGCTGCAGTTAAAAAGTTTCCAACTTTACGCCTTCACCCACAACAACTACTAAATTTTCAGCAATACAAAAATAAGAGACTGGAAACAATTCCACTGAAGATTATGGATGTTTCTCAAACCGTGGCACAGAAATAAAGTGAACTGGCTATTAAGGATACTAAATCCCTTAGTACAATAGATTAGGAGAAATCAGTTGAAGTTCAAACAATAGATCACGACTTCCCCATCAATCTCAAAGATGTTTGGAAAGAGTTTTACCTCAAACTCTAAGAAGAAAAAAAAGCTATGATTATTGACCAACGACAAATTGTACAAACTCCTCCTTCTACAAGTCAGGACTCGTTTATTGCTGGGCCCTCTGAAAAAGTAGTAAGTACAAAGAGAATGGAATGCATCCCAGCCTTACCAACCTCTAGGATTGTTCTAAATATTCAATAAATTCCTACCTTGGACATTTTTTAGAGTCCTAAGCACAAGTCATTTGTTAGCAAGAAAAAGAAAATGAAAATAACAGAGCATTCCCTAACTCTCACTTAAGAAGATATGTCAATGGACATTGTTTGGAAAGACATGGAATCGAATCCTTCACGGGATCTAACTCAATTATCACATTTTGAAGGAACTTATGCTTCTGAAAATATTGACAAGACATTAGAGATTCATCAACTGATGAAACAAAAATATGAAAAGATCCTTCAACTTGAAACAGAGTTACAAGCAAAAAATCAAATTGTTAGTCACCAGCTATAGGTACAAATCGCACAACTTCAAGAGATTCTGGACCAACTGAAAAGTCAGAATCAAACTGAAATTAATTCTAAAGATACTCAAATTCACCAATTACAGTTCTCCATTGAGCAAATGAAATATATCCAAAAGATTGATGAGTTTAGAAAACAAGCTTTAGAATTAAACACCTTATTTTCACAACAACAAGTTATCTTTTGTCAAAACTTAACAAGCATCCTCGAAATATGTGAGCAAAGGGATTCAATTATGAATCGCATTGTTGATATGAGGATTAGTTTCAATGACATAGATGAGAATGTATCCCAATTTGTTACTTGGAAAGATTATGCTGATGGCCGAAAGGAAAACCTACCCAAAATCGAAGAATCAAAGAAAGAGATATTGTTCACAGATTGGGATATACAATTAAAGAATGAAGAAAGGGAAATTTGTAGAGCCAAATACATTGCCACAAACATTGTGGAAACTGTCAACCAAAACCTTATCGCAGCAAATCTCATAGACAGATGTCGTCTTGGTGCATTATCTTTGGTAAAATATTTGATAAGACAATGGCAGGAAGTGTCAAAAGTAAAAGAGGAGCATATTATGAAGATTGAAAAGTTGGATTGGGAAAGATACTGGAGATACCTATTGAAGCCTCACAACCAATGGCTCATGCTTTATTTTCTTATAGGTACTGTTGGGGTCTTGTGATTTAGCAGATTGGCATAATAAATGACAAGGCAACACATAAACCAGTCTTTAGAGCTCTAGGATCTAGCCCTCCTAGTCTCAAAGAGGGATCTCTCAATTTGTTTACAAAGATATGACTTGTTTGCATGTAAAAGGTTGATTTTAGGCTAGTTATTAAGCATGAGTTTGTTTGATTGTTTGGTGGGACATGATGATCTTGGCAGCATAGATAGAAAATGAAATCTCTAATTCATTGGGAAAATGTGTCAAGTGGAATTTTGTAACAAGTTTGTAGATGAATTAGGGGTATTAAAGGGAAAATCTAACTTGGCTATTGGATCTACAAAGTTTTCATGTGAAATGAAATGAACATTAAGGGTTTAGAATGAAAAGTAGAACTAAGGGCGGTTAAGAATCCTTAATTATATGTAATTCTCAACAAAGAGACTTAAACCATCATTTGAACATGAAGAAGTATTTTATAGACAAGGCTAACCATGAATTCTACAAATCACACTTCAGAAAATAACAATTTCAAGACAAACTTTCAAAATGAAATCTAAGAGTTGAGGTACGCTCTATTTCATCAAAGATTTCACCTTCAAGGATAAGAAAACATTCAAGATTCACAAATAGCTGCATTCATAGAAGAGGGAACTCCTAAACATCTGTGATTACAACTATAAATACCTTCAAAACAATTATTTGAGAAAGTACAGAGGGTATGATCAGAACAGACCTCTTTGGCAGACTTTGGACAATGGTACTTTAAAGGGAGACTTCAAAAACAGTTTTTAAGTAGCAACAAGCAAGCAGGGAAAACCATAAATCATTCTTGAGGCCACTGTATTGAACTATTTAGGAAATAAACAAGCATAAGGGTTGAAAAGCAGTCAAACTACTTAATGAAACCTTCATCAGAGGAAAACATAAAGACAGTGAAGAGTAAACAGGTCTAAGGTGCTTCTTAGAGACATTTCTTAGCATAAACTTTTTACTCTACTGTAAGCAAGAAAATGATGAAAACAGAGTGGAAAACAGGAAAAACATCAACAATTTAGAATACTTCACCAATATCCAAGCTCAGGGATCCAATAACAGAGCTTTCTCCATCAACAAACAGGTCAAAACATCCACAGGTTCCAGAACATCAAATGTCTTTCAAATTCAGCAGAACTATGTATTACTTCAAAGAGTTATCAAAATGCCCAACATAAAATGAGTTTGAATGCAGTATTTATGCTGCAAATGAGGAGGTGAAATCATCTAGGGTTCAAAATGTTATTAATGACATAGTAAATGCACTCCTATCCTTAAAAACCATGCAAGGCATAAGGTAGGAATGTCTTTCAACTACTTCTCTGTGTAATAAATCTGTCTTTACTTTCTGAGGATGAAATAGTTGAAAATATTGACTTTGAGGCCTTTTTCTATCTTTACATTAACTGTTCTGACAGTTTATAATATCTTCTTTAGTGTAATAACTATTTATTTGCCTTTTGAGGTATAAAGTAAGTGAAAGGTGTCACTTTTGATTTATCAAGTGAATAACTACTCCTTTGATGTATATGAGGCTATCTTTGAGCCTATTTTGCCTTTATTTCATCATTTAAACTATTTTTAAGGCCTAAACCTGCTTTAACAATCTTATCTTTCAATTAACCTGCCTCACTATCCTTTCTCTGTTTCTGTTTAACACATCTGTTTATCTGTCTTTATCTTTTGACCTTTAGCCTTAACTGTTGGGTTAAGCTCTTTGATCTTCAATATTTATGTATTAACCCTTTAACTTTAATTGTTCTCTGATACTCTTTAATTCTTCACCATTGTGTTTTCTAGTGTACAGGTGGCTATAGTACGTGGAGGGTTTCATAATATGACCAACGCTCATGAAGCACCAGTCAAACCATAAAATTAACCCTAGAAACCTTTAATATGCATTATTTAGGCTTCATAGGTGGTAATCTTCAACCGTGTTTCTTATTGAACCATGAGAAGCATTTTTGGCCTTTAAACTACCATCAAACCCTACAAAAAACCGAAAAAAACGTTATAAAACATTGCGGTGTTGGCAAAACTGCTTACAGAGGCTGGCGGAGGGCAGGAGGAGTAGGACATGCAGGTGGAAGAGGAAATTTCATGGCGGAGAGGTGAAAACCTGTGAAAACAGGGTTCAAATTTGCATTTGGGTGCGAAATATAGCTTGGTGGTTTTTCGAAAACCGTTGGTGGTTTTCGCGCAACATTTGGGTGGTAAGCGGTTTATACGCGATCGAACGCAATTCCATACGTTGCGTGACACCTCTCCCTTATGAAACCAGCGGTTTCACGTGGATTCAGGTGGTTAAACCCCGACAACAAAAGTTGGGTGAAACGTGATGTTGATCATTGGATGAGGAGGTGTAAATCCAACAGTGGGGGAAGAGCGCGATGGGGAAAGGTGCATGGGCGAGGGTTGTAGTGGGAGGCAGGTGTCAAGAGGGGATTGGGCCAAAGTTTAAATAGTGGGGGGTGGGACCAATGGTGACATATGTTATTTTTTTGCGGGGTGAAATTTTAACGGGTGGGGTTAGAGATGCAGGTTTGACAGGGGCCGTCGGATCATATAGATCAACGGTGAGGATCGGTGAGGAGGGTGGATGGATAGATATTGGTCAGGCGATTGGAGGGTGCAGAGGGAATGCGATGACCATCAGATAGATAATATTGATTTTCAAGATCACTCGAGGGATATGCATAGCACGGGGAGTGTAATAAAGAAATATGGAGGAATGGGGGCTGAGCAAAGTGGACAATGGTTTTATGGGGGAAGGAAGACCAGGAGCAAGGGAGAAGGGGCTAAGGAAACGACGGGGATGGGGTGATCAACGAGTTAAGTGAGGGTCATCGGATCCTATGGATCTACGGTGTAGATCTCGTCGGAGCATTGCTATCATGGTGGGAATTTTATAAAGAAAAATGTGGGTTTTCAAAGGAAATACCGATGCGATGGGGGCTTGGGGTAAAGTAAAAGCGTGGTTCTGTGAAGAAAAGGGGACTAGAGGCAGAAGAAAAAGGGGCTAGAGGGCTAAGGATTTAGTGCCAGGTCGCGGGTGTTAGGTCATATGACAGAGAAGGAGCTAAATTTTTAAGCCCTCAGGGGCTTAAAGCCTATGTATAAAAGGGGCGCATTTTAGGCCAAAAGAGGGGTTTTTTAAGTGTTTTTGAGGTTCCGATAGGAAAAAAAGGGTAATTCAAACCATAAAAAGTGATTTTTATAGGTTTAAAAGGGATTTTCGAAGGTTTTTTAGGAAAATGAAGGGTAAATGAGAAGGAGAAAAGGGAATTTTCAGAGGAAAATGGAGGATAAATGAAAGGGAAAAGTGAATGAAGTAGGCTTAGAAAATGATGGAAAAATGGCCTAAAAAACAGTTTCTTTTGATATCAGCAAGGTTTCTTGGTGGATTTTTTGAATGAAACAGCAGTGAAGATTACTCTTTATGTTTACAAAGCATCAGAAGGCTTCAAGAATGAGAAATTTTCTATGAAAATAATCTCTTGAAGGCTCAAGACTTGTTTTAGCCATCATTTGCTCTGACAAAAATTTACTGATGGCTAACAGTGGCTCCACTTGGGGATGGCAGCTCCTTGGAGGTGTCAAGAACTTTAGTTATCAATCTCTGGCTTTTAGCAGACTAGTGCCTTATCCATTCGGCAGATTTCTTATTTTCTTGCTAATATTTCTCTAAAAAGGACAACTTTTATCAATCTGCAACATGTAATTTCTTCAAACAGCATCTCTTCCTACCCAATCCTACTTGTCCTAGCATCTTTTCTTCTTCCTTTGAGTGCATTTGAACTAGAAAACTCTTTGAAATTTTATTTTTGAAAACAGAAACAAACTATCCTATCCTATCCTTATTTCTTCCAAGAGTCTAGATTAAACTGTTGAACTCTTTATTTTTCTACCTAAGCTACTATCTGTCAAGATTAAGTTGTTTGATGGCTTTTATTCTCTATTTCTAAAACATGAAATTTAAAAATAGTCAAATCAGGATTAGACTGTTTGATCTGCTATGGTGTCTATGGATGTATGTACAAGCTGCACATAGACTTTATTTGCAGAAAATTTAAAACAAAAGTATGAAGGATTAAGATTTGAAAATTATAAAACATCCTTCTATTCTTTTTCCTGCTCTGGTTTTGATCTATTTAGAGCTATCTTTTTCCTTTTCTCAGTTCAGATTTTGAGCTTGTTAGAACCATTCTCTCTTCTATCCTAAGCTATTCTACTGATAAGCCAATATTAAATTGTTTGGCAAATCAAATTCACTAACCTATCAGCAATAAATTGAAAGTATGTTAAGCCATGATTAAGCTAGATGATTGAACAATATATCATTTCTTAATAAGCAGTGGCACTTAGATTTTCTCACTTTCAGAAAATTCTCTTTTTTTTTCAGGTATCAAGCTATACCTCTTTTGAATCTTCCCTCTTTTCTTTTTCTATTGTTTTTATGTTTTTTCTTTTTTCAAATTAAGAAGCAATGTTATATACAGTGAAAAATAAAAGCTTTGAAATTTAGAACTCTTAGCAGAAATAGTGTTTGATCATCCTACCATTGACAGGACCTCCAAATAAATATTCTCCATTCAGTTCTTGCAGAAGGAATGCATTGTGACCCCTGATAGAATGAATAATGTAGGGCCCCTTCAACATATTTTCAAATTTTCCCTGTTTTCCCTTTTCTTCCCTTCTAGAATCCCACTTTAAAACTATATTTCCAACTTGGAAATCATTTTTTTCAGTCCTCTTGTCAAATAATCTCTTGATGTTTTCTTGGACTGTTTGTGTTCTCTTGTACACTTCCTCTCTTGACTGCTGTAAAAGAATGGTCTAATTTATCCTTCTCTGCATATCATTCTCTTCAGTTTGTACTTCTTGAAGGAGTTTCATGACTGGAACTCCTAAAGAGGTTGGGAAGACTACATCCATGCCATAAACCAGCTGATAGGAGGACATATTTATTGTCTTTTTGGTGGTTAATCTATCAGCCCATAAACCATGAATAATCTTACTATGCGGTGATTTTTGATTCTATTCCAATAGTTTTTTGATAATATCGACAAGGCTCTTGTTGGAGGATTTAGCTAATCCATTTCCTTGAGAATAGTATGTTGTGGAATGACCCAAGGTAATATGATACTTATGGAAAAATTCAACGATTCTTTTAGACTTGAAGGCAGCATCATTATCTGTGATAATTTTTTTGGATAGTATGTTGGTTTCAAGGAATTTGATAATGACAGAGTCAGTAGCATTCCTAGAAGGTATGGCTTCTATCCACATGGTAAAATAATCAGTGGCAGTGAGGATCCACTTATGTTGGGCTGATGAAGATGGGTGAATTTCCCCAATGAATTCCAAATCCCATTGTTGGAAAGGAGCCCCAACACTGATGGGATGTAAAGGTAAAGGTAGGATTTTCCTCTTGCCATCAAAAATTTGAAACTTATGGCAAGACATGACAAGTTTCTGAGTATCTGGGAAAAGGGTGGGCCAATAGTAACCAGATTTGAGAATTTTATTTGTTGTAGTCTTTCAGTATAGATGTCCTCCACATTCTCCCTCATGCATCTCATGCATGATTTTTCTTGCATCAACCTCAAGCAAACATTTAAGAAATATTCCAACAGCATTCTTCCAATATAAAACCCCATATAGTATGCAATAATTTAAAGCTTTATGTTTCAAAAATCTAGCTTTAGTTTTAGACAGAGAAGGAGGGGTATTCAGATAAAGAAACACATATATGATATCAGCATACCAAGGTGAATTCACAAAATTTTCTTCAATAAATGGAGCTGTAAATTCTTTTTTTTCTTCTAAGACATCAACCATATTCATATCTAGTGCTTGGAAGTTTGACTCAACCATGAGTTTTTCTAGTCCCTGCCCTTTGATTAGTTTGGTAGGCCTGATTTCTAAGTCATATTCTAGAATAACTTTCAATGCTTTTACCAAGGCTAAGGCTTGTTTCTCCATGATGTTATACTTGAGTGGAGCATCTCTTAAGGCCCTACTAAAAAAGGATATTGGTTGTTCATGCCCCATGTCATTCTTTTGCAGTAACACTGCAGCTATTGTATGTTCAGATGCAAAGGAAAAGATATAGAAATCTTTGGTGAAATCAAGACTTATGAGAACCAATGTTTGAGTTAAAGCTTGTTTTACTAGTTCGAATGAATGTTTAGCTTGTATTGTCCATTTAACACCTACCTCTTTCTTAAGCATATTTGTGATATTTCTTAATAGCTCTGCAAGGTTGGGGATGAATCTCCTTAAAAAATTTATCTTCCCAATGAAAGATTGTAATTCTTTGAGGTTTTTAGGGTGGCTGATTTTCAATATGCCATCAGTCCTCTTAGGGTCTATTTTGATTCCCTCTTCAGAAATTATGTGGCCAAGAAGCTTCCCTTCTTGGAGACCAAAGAGTATCTTTTTGGGATTCAAAGATAAGCCATATTTCCTACATTTCTCAAAAAAAATTCTTAAATGAATCAAGTGTTCTTCATCAGTTTTAGAGGAAACAGTAATGTCATCAAGGTAAATGATTATAAAATAGCCTATGTCTTCTAAAAAGGCTATGTCCATGGCCCTTTGTAAGGTGGCCCTTGCATTCATTAAACCAAATGGAATTTTGACATACATGAATGTACGCCAAGGTGTAGTAAAAGCAGCCTTATGTTGATCACTTGGGAGTACTAAAACCTGATTGTAACCTGAGAACCCATCCAACAGTGAAATTATTTTAGACCCAACCACCCTTTGAAGTATATGATCCATTTTTGGCAAGGGATAGTTATCTTTAAGGGAGGCTATATTTAGGATCCTGAAATCAATACAAAGCCTAATTTCTCCAGTCTTTTTCCTAACAAATACTAAGTTGGAAACCCATTCTGAATACCTTATGGGAACTATGATCCCAACATCATACATCTTCTTAATCTCTTTCTCAACTAAAGGCAATAAAACAGGGTTTATCCTTCTGAGTTTTTGTTTGAAAGGTTTCTGATTTTCCTTAAGAGGAAATTTGTATTGAATGATGTTGGTAGCATATGATTTTAGATCCTTGTATCCCCATGCAAATACATCTTTAAATTCTTTGAAAAGTTCTATGTATTGTTGTTTGATATGCGCTGGGAGAGTGCTGGATAGTTTTATCATTTTGGGTTCTGCTAGGCTACCTATGTTATGTTATTCTATGTTTGTTTCCATAGGCTCCATTCTTGGTTCTTTCGCTACATCATTGAAATCAAAAAGTTTTTCTAATGGTGTAAGACCTCTTGGAATTGTATAATTTTTACATTGTAAAAATTCCAAGTCTTTCTAGTCTGTACTGTCAACTATTTCTGCTCTAAAAGGATGTTAAAAATGGTTTATATCAATAGAAAATGACAGCTATGTTTCAGGGATTTTTTCTTCATTAAAACAATTTTCCTCATGGCTTGAAGAAGGTGTTGGTATGGAAAAGTCATTCTTTGATTGTAGAAAATCATCTATGTGTTTTTCTCTTTCAAATACTTGTCAATAATCTTCATTGTCATGTATTGCAGGTTTTTTTTTTACCTTTATATCATATTTTTCATTTGTCTGTGGCATTTGGCAATTACTAGCAGCAAAGGCAAGTTCATTTGCTAGATGATTTTGAAGTCTTGGGATGAAAATGAGTTCATATTTTTCAAAGGTTTTTAGGAGATCAAGGGCAACATTTCTATACTCTCTGAGTTTTGGGTTTCTGGTTGAGTACTCCCCTTTAATTTGTCTGATAATTAGCTCAGAATCCCCTTGGACTGATATTCTTTTAGCTCCTAAATCTTTGAGTAAGTGTAGGCCAATAAGGAGGGCTTCATATTCAACAATGTTATTTGTGCATGAAAAATCCAGTTTATAGGAGAATCCTTTGTTTGTGTTTTGTATCCATACACCAGCCCCTACACTTAATTTTATACAAGAGCTATCAAAGTTTATTTTCCAAGGTATTTCAATCTCATTTTCATTTTCTTTCTGTTGTTCAAGGCTGCTAAAATCTGGACTGTTCTTTTCTTGAGTTGATGGCAGATTTGACTGTTCCGGTAGACTAAATTCTCCTTTGTTTTCCTTTTCTTGTTGGCTAATTTCATCTTCATTATATAAGATAAAGGAATCCAAATTTGAATGGATGGAGTAGATAGGAGAATTGTTTGGTCTATCTATATTGTTCACCATGTATTTCATGTGGGATTCCCTGTATAGTCTTCTATTTTGGTTAAATACTGGGATGGTGGCATAAGACATCTCCATTTGAAGGCTCCCCTGTAGTTTGGCTCCCCATGATCTAGATAGAAGCGTGCCATACTTAGGGGGAATGTCAGCTACTACTATGTCCATTACTAGACTCTTAGCAGTAATTTGTGCCAAGTTGACACACAAATCTTTGATTAGGCCTAAGAATTTGACCCTGCTTGAATCAAAGGAGTATAGGTATTTGTATGGTTTAGTAATTTCTAAGCCTAGGCTTTCCATTACTACTTTGGTCAAAAGATTGTGTGAAGCACCTGAGTCTAGCATGGCATTATGCAAGATTTTGTCATGTATATTCAGGCTGACATAGAAGGGAGGGACAACTCCTTCTTGGTATTTTCCTTCAACTTCAGGACCAAACAATAACTCTGGTTTATCATCTGTCAAGTTTAAATTATCAATGTCACTGTCTATATTCAAAGCTTTCAAAACTTGGTTTTTATATACATCCTGAGTTACTAGTTCACCTAAGGGTATAGCGATTTTGATTTTGGAAATTTCCCCTTCAAGGCTGAAAAGAACTATTTTTCTTGACATATTTACATCTGTTTTGTCATTTACAACTCTTTAAACAATTCTAATTTGCTGAAATTTATTTGGACTGCTATTTGGGACAGATTTTTTAGGGCCACTAGCAGAAGTACTAGGGCAGCTTTGTTCAACATTTTGGTGACTGTTTTTTTCTTTATTTATATTAGTTTTCTTGGCCACGGTGTTGGTGTTATTGGTTGTCTTCTTAGGCTGATTTTCTGAAGTTTTCTTAACAACAGTACTAGTGTTTTTGTCATTGGAAATTTTTGGGCTCCCTTTGCTTCTAACATTATATTGTTTGTGTACCTCCATGATTGCATTTTCAAACCCCAATCTATAATCTTCAGAATCTTCATGATTGTTTTCAATTTGTTCTGAAGAGAAGAATCCTTGTTCTTCTTCAGTGAGAAAAACATCTGTCTCATTGTCATATCCTATCAGATTCACATGATTTTCTTCCAACCTTTCAACTTCCCTTTCTTCTTCTTGATCAATATAGTTTTATTGAAAGGGAGGCCTAATCTGTTGGTCATTATCTCTTTGCCTATCTTGATTAGGGTCTCTTCTAAAATTTGTATTTCTATTTCTGTTTTGGGGGTTTTTTTGGTTTTCTCTAGGGGGCACTCTATCATTTAGGTTTATCATTTCAAGAATTCTCTCCATTACCTTCACTAAATTATCAATTTTAGTATCTGATGAAGAGGTTGATTCTATTGTATCATCCCTGTATGTAACTCTTTTCTCTTCTCTCAACCTAGCTCTTTTCTCAATCAGATTTGCTTCTACACTTAAGGCTCCCCTCTGCATATCTTGTAGAGTTGAGGGGTCTCTTTCTCTTAAATGGTAGGTCATTTCAGGATCAAATCCCTCTGGAAATTTATCCAAGGCTAAGCCTAATGGAGGTTTCATGTGTGGAGGAAGTGCATTATAAACACTATTGAATCTAGTGCAATACTCTTGGACACCTTCCCCACTGTTTCTTTTGAGATTGATATATTATGAAAGGATTTGGAGAGGGTTCTTCCTAATTTCCCATTTTTTTATGAATGTTTGATATAAAGAAGGGAGATCATTTATGTTGTTAGGAGTTAAGCCCTTAAACCATTTCTTGGCTTCTCCTCCTAAACTTTGAGCAAAAATTCTCATCTTCATGGTCTCTTCTTCTATCTCCATGTAATCAAAGGCATCATTCATTTTATCTACATGTTGTTGGGCAGTAGTAGGTTCATTTCTAGTGAAATGGGGAATTTTGGATTGGTAATCATTGGGTAGGGGAACTAGGGGTTGTGGTAACACAAGTGGGGCATACCATGCTGCCATGAGAGGGAATAATGGGGGATTTAAAAGAGGTGGATTAATAAGAGGGACAGTGGGCTGAAATGGAGTGTTTTGAACAGTGGATGTATGGATAGGAGTAGAAGAAACACTTGGGCCAGCAAACTGATGATGAGCATATTTGTTATGGAAGGAGCTGAAATGATGAAGAAGCTGAGAATCACGTGGAGTAGAAGGTGAAGCTTCTCTGCTAAAGCTTTGTTGCAAATCTGTAGTTTCAAATCCAGCTTGATTTAAATCACTTTGAGACTTATTTCTGAATAGATTCTTTATGTAAGGTAAGTCAAAGTAATGATCTTTCAAGACTGTAAGTTTTTCAGGGGCAGATCTTGTTCTTAGGATGGTCATATCAATAGTTGGTTTTCCAGATCTAGAAGTTTGCCACAAAATCTTCTCTGGATTGTCAACTATGGTAGGGGGATTAGGATCTAGATGGGATCTAGTATGGACTCTATGTGAAGCCAGATTTCAGTTTTCCAAAATTTAGAGAGGCTGAGGTTTTTAGGACTTTTTTTCAAGATTTTTCCTCTCACAGTGATTTCTATAATAGGGGACTAGGTTTCTAAAATTCCTAAAGGCTGGTTAACATAGTTTCAAGGAAATCTGGAATACTAGTAAGGTAATAGGCCTATTGGGGCTAGTGGAGTCACTAGGTGGAAATTTTTAGCTTTTCTGAAGGTAAAATGTTATATGGTCCACCACCAATGGTTTATTTGAAAAAAAATATGAAATGTTTTTGGTTTTTTCTGATTTTTATGTGGTTCTCTGGTTATGAGAGTGTCCTATACCTGATTCAACACTTAGCTAAGGTGGTGAAACAAATAGAGTCTACTCTATGGCTTGTCAGCTGATTTATTCAAGGTTTGATAAGGGTTTCTTAGAATCCTAAGGTTTACTTAGATTTCCACTAATTCAGACAGATCCTATCATGATTACCATTATGCTGGTAGTGCTTGAAGAAGCTATATTTCACTTAAATGAATATTTAGTGTCTTGTTTAGGAAATTTTACTCAAAAAGGTCCCACCGTGATCGCCAGAATGTTGGGGTCCTGTGATTTAGCAGATTGGCATACTAAATGACAAGGCAACACATAAACCAGTCTTTAGAGCTCTAGGATCTAGCCTTTCTAGTCTCAGAGAGGGATCTCTCAATTTGTTTACAAAGATATGACTTGTTTGCATGTAAAAGGTTGATTTTAGGCTAGTTATCAAGCATGAGTTTGTTTGATTGTTTGGTGGGACATGATGATCTTGGCAGCATAGATAGAAAATGAAATCTCTAAGTCATTGGGAAATGGAGTCAGGTAGAATTTTGTAACAAGTTTGTAGATAAATTAGGGGTATCAAAGGGCAAATCTAACTTGGATATTGGATCTACAAAGTTTCCTAGTGAAATGAAATGAACATTAAGGGTTTAGAATGAAAAGTAGAACTAAGGGCAGTTAAGAATCCTTAATTATATGTACTTCTCAACAAAGAGACTTAAAACATCATTTGAACATGAAGAATTATTTTATAGACAGGGCTAACCATGAATTCTACAAATCACACTTCAGCAAATAACAATTTCAAGACAAACTTTCAAAATGAAATCTAAGAGTCGAGGAACACTTTATTTCATCAAATATTTCACTTTCAAGGATAAGAAAACATTAAAGATTCACAAATAACCGCATTCATAGAATAGGGAACTCATAAAAATCTGTGATTACAGCTATATAGACCTTCAAAACAATTATTTGAGCAAGTACAAAGGGTATGATCAAAACATACCTCTTTGGCAGACTTTAGACAATGGTACTTTAAAGGGAGACTTCAAAAACAGTTTTTAAGTAGCAACAAGCAAGCAGGGAAAACCATAAATCATTCTTGAGGCCACTGTATTGAACTATTTAGGAAATAAACAAGCATAAGGGTTGAAAAGCAGTCAAACTACTTAATGAAACCTTCAGCAGAGGAAAACATAAAGACAGTGAAGAGTAAACAGGTCTAAGGTGCTTCTAGGAGACATTTCTTAGCCTAAACTTTTTACTCTATTGTAAGCAAGAAAATGATGAAAACAGAGTGGAAAACGGCAAAAACATCAACAATTTATAATACTTCATGAACAACCAATCTTAGGGATCCAATGACAGAGCTTTCTCCATCAACAAACAGGTCAAAACATCCACATGTTCTAGAACATCAAATGTCTTTCAACTTCAGAAAAACTATGTATTACTTCAAAGAGTTATCAAAATTCCCAACATACAATGAGTTTGAATGCAGTATTTATGTTGCAAATTAGGAGGTGGAACCATCTAGGGTTCAAAATGTTATTAATGACATAGTAAATGCACTCCTATCCTTAAAAACCATGCAGCGCATAAGGTAGGAATGTCTCTCAACTACTTCTTTGTTTAATAAATCTTTTTTTACTTTCTGAGGATGAAATGGTTGAAAAGATTGACTTTGAGGCCTTTTTCTATCTTTACATTAACTGTTCTGACAGTTTATAATATCTTCTTTAGTGTAATAACTGTTTATTTGTCTTTTGAGGTATAAAGTAAGTAAAATGTGTCACTTTTGATTTATCAAGTGAAAAAATGCTCCTTTGATGTATCCAAGGCTATCTTTAAGCCTATTTTGCCTTTATTTCATCATTTAAACTATTTTTAATGCATAAACCTACTTTAACAATCTTATCTTTCAATTAACCTGCCTCACTGTCCTTTCTCTATTTCTGTTTAACACATTTGTTTATCTGTCTTTATCTTTTGACCTTTAGCCTTAACTGTCGAGTTAAGCTCTTTGAACTTCAATCTTTATGTATGATCCGGATTTTATGCAGGAACGCAACAGAATACAGATATAACCATAGATACAGAGATGCAGTGGAAATAATGCTTCATTTTATTAATAAAATAATGACTGCAATAAGCTTACAAACATAATGGAAACAAGCTAGGCGGCGGTAAGCATGTACGCGAGAAGAAGATGCTAGCGTACACGAGCCTACGAGCTGTGTTACATTGAGGCTCGCGAGCCTATTACGGACATAATAGAAATAGATGAGCTATGGTACGCGGCGTATCACGAGAAGAGATGTGGCGGCTACCGGCCCACGAAGAGCGTGTTACAATGCGGACATGATGGAAGATGCGGCGAGCTAGAGCCTTTGGTAGCGCTTATCTGCGAGAAAGATGTCAGCTCCCGGCCCACGAGCGCGTAACACAATGAGGCTCGAGGGCCTATTTATTGTTGAGAAACAATGTAGATTCCGAAACGTCCAAAACCCTAACCGTAGGAGATGAAGCGCCAAAACTGTGGGCCCCGTTTGGGTAAATTGGTGGTTCAACTTCCCGGGGACGTAACTTTGGCATCCGATCTCCGTTTGATGCGCTCAATAGCTCGTTAGAAAGATCTATCCGAGGACTTCAATTTTTGAACGAGCAACATCGGTCCATGGACCCATGTTGCTCTCCGTTTTCCCAAAAAGCGTCGTTTAGGGCCTCAAAACGGCTCTGGAAGTTTAAGACCCGAAAAACTGCCAAAAATAGTAAGTTGTGCCGAAACTTACAAACTGAAATAACTGATGGTGGGGGTTCAAATGGTCTCAATGGGTGGCCATCAATATACACCTGGATTATTAATGCCCCAAAACAGCTCCGGGTGTGCAGGACCCGAAAACCTGCTATAAATAGTAAGCTGTGCTGAAGCTGAAAAACTGAAAGAATTGATGCTGCAGGTCCAAATGGAATAGGTGGGAGGCCACCGATATCCACCTGGATCAATGTATTAACCCATCAACTATAATTGTTCTCTGATACTCTTTAATTCTTCACCACTATGTTTGCTGGTGTACAGGTGGCTTTAGTACATAGAGGGTTTCATAATATGACCAACGCTCATGAAGCACTGGTCAAACCATAAAATTAACCCTGGAAACCTTTAATTTGCATTATTTAGGCTTCAGAGGTGGTAATATTCGGCCGCTTTTCTTATTGAACCATGAGAAGGCCTTTTGGCCTTAAAACTGCCATCGAACCCTACAAAAAACTGACAAAAACGTTATAAAACCCTGCGGTGTTGGCAAAACTGCTTGCAAAGGCTGGCAGAGGGTGGGAGGAGAAGGACATGCAGGTGGAAGAGGAAATTTCATGGAGGAGAGGTGAAAATTTGTGAAAATAGGGTTCAAATTTGCATTTGGGCGCGAAATATGGCTTGGTGGTTTTGCAAAAACTGTCAGCGGTTTTCGCACGACATTCGGGTGGTAAGCGGTTTAGATGCAATCAAACGTGATTCCATACGTTGCACGACACCTGTCGCTTATGAAACCAATGGTTTTTCATGGATTCAGGTGGTTAAACCCCGACAGCAAAAGTTGCGAGAAACACAATGTTGATCGTTGGATGAGGAGGTGTAAATCCAACGGTAGGGGAAGAGCGCGATGGGGAAAGGTGCATGGGTGAGGGTTGTCATGGGAGCTGGGTGTCAAGAGAGGATTGGGCTAGAGTTTGAATAGTGGGGCGTGGGACCAATGGTGATGTATGTTATTTTGTCGTGGGGTGAAATTATAATGGGAGGGGTTAGAGATGCGAGCTTGACATGGGTTGTCAGATCATATAGATCAACGGTGAGGATCGTTGTGGAGGGTGGATGGATAGATATTGGTAGGGCGATCGGAGGGTGCAGAGGGAATGCGATGACCGTTAGATCGATAAGATCGACGGTCAAGATCACTCGAGGGATATGCATAGCGCGGGAAGCGTAATAAATAAAGATGGACGAATGGGGGCTAAGCAAAGTGGATGCTGGTTTTATGGGGGAAGGAAGACTAGGAGTGAGGGAGAAGGGGCTAAGGAAACGACGGGGATGGGGCGATCGACGGGTTAAATGAGGGTCGTCGGATCCTATGGATCTACGGTGTGGATCTCTTCAGAGCATTGCTATTGGGGTGGGAATTTTATAAAGAAAAATGCGGGTTTTCAAAGGAAATGCCGATGCGATAGGGGCTTGGGGTAAAGTAAAAGCGCAGTTCTGTGAAGAAAAAGGGACCGGAGGCAGAGGAAAAGGGGCTAGAGGGCTAAGTATTTAGCGCCAGGTCACGGGTGTTAGGTCATATGATAGAGAAGGAGCTGAAGTTTTAAGCCCTCAGGGGCTTAAATCCTATGTATAAAAAGGGTGCATTTTAGGCCAAAAGAGGGGTTTTTTAAGTTTTTTTGAGGTTCCGATAGGCAAAATAGGGTAATTCAAACCATAAAAAGGTGATTTTTATAGGTTTAAAAAGGATTTTCGAAGGTTTTTTAGGAAGATGAAGGGTAAATGAGAAGGAGAAAAGGGGATTTTCAGAAGAAAATGGAGGATAAATGAAAGGGAAAAATGAATGAAGTAGGCTTAGAAAATGATGAAAAATGGCCTAAAAACAGTTTCTTTTGATATCAGCAAGGTTTCTTGGTGGATTTTTTGAATGAAACAGTAGTGAAGATTACTCTTTAAGTTTACAAAGCATCAGAAGGCTTCAAGAATGAGAAATTTTCTATGAAAATAATCTCTTGAAGGCTCAAGACTTGTTTTAGCCATCATTTGCTCTGACAAAAATTTACTTATGGCTAACAGGTACGTCCTCATACATCCTACCTCCATTATCTGATGTTGTTTTTACTAGACACCTACGCATTAGGCCAGGCCAACCTCCCGAGGTTAAGCATATGCTTAATATTCTTCAACTCAAGGAGAAAATGGAAGAAGGGACAACTGGACAGTCCTCCAACAAATCACCCCTTTAATTTCTATTTGTGTTTTAATTTTACTTACTTTAAGAAGAGTTGTTTAAAACCTCCTCAGTTTTTATTGTAATGAATATTTTAAGACTTATTAGTTTTATATTTAAACCCCTTCATGTATTTTAAGAAGGGGACCTGAAATTTTGAACAAAATACTTTATTGATAATGCACTTCTATACTATTAAAGCTTTCTGAATAGAAAAGACTGGACCAAGAGTTATTTCTCAAATGAGCTAAGTAAATATATTTATTGTACTTTCATATTAATGTTTAATTTGAGTTTCAAATGAGAAATATTTCATTGATATTATGATGTGTTGTCTTGTATATTTGTTTGAATTCAGTTTGACATCAATTCACTTTTGAATGGGTTATGTTGTTATCATTTATGTATATATGCAATACATGCATTTTGTAAATGTTGCGATATAAGCTTCATTAAATTGATTTAATTAACTTCTTAATTAAATCGATTATCGTAAATTTTTTTCATGCCTCTAAGTGAATGTATGATATTTATTTGCATCCATTGAAATAGTACTTTGTAGATCACACAAAGAAAAGGTTTCATCTCGGTATAGATAGAGATAGATCTAGTTATATATCTATTGATAGACAGATTTATAGTTTATTGCAATCTTGCCTATTTTTCCATCTATCAAGTTCCAATTAGAGATAAAATCATCCATTTACTTCAACTATATTAAATTTGGAAACGGTCCCACAAATCCAGTCGGAGCCACCATTCCAAATGGAAAAGGAACAATTTTTAAGTCCCCGATAGGGTGGTTTTCCACGATGTTATTGCACTGATTTTCAGGGCCTCAACATTTTTGGCGCTAGAAGGAGGGCCATATGACTATGAATGGCACCAAAGCTTAAATTAAAAACTAAATACCATCACCAGAGTCATTCTCCCTCTGAATCCACAACTTCTAGTCTTGATTCAAAGTCTCCAACTCATAAATAAAAAGTTGTTCATTTTCACCCACAATCTCCTAGTTTTGTTCATAAATAAATCCCTTTATAATATACTCCAGATTCACTTGAAGTCCATACGTTGATAAATCAATTGGAATAAATTTCAATTTCAACAGAAAAACCTATACTTTTGGAAGCCTCAGAAGGAAGTGTATCTTCGATTTTTTAAGGCACTGGTGTACTAACTTGATCTAAGAGTGAAAAACTTGGAGTTATCCCTTTTGAATTTCCTCTTCATTCTCATCAAAGGAAAACTCCTATTTCTGAAACAAAATCATCAACTAGTGAGATTCAATCTGTTTCTACCTCTCAAACAACAAAATTTATTCTTCCCTCTATTACATCTTCTCAAATAGATTTTTCGTTGATCAATATCCCTTCTTATTCTTCTCAGTCTACAATTGTTATCTCAAGTAATATTAGTTCCATAATTTTTTCTTCTTCACCTTCAACTATTATTGGAACTACTTCTTCTACTTCAAATCCTCCTTTAGGACCACCCAATCCTCCTCTTCATACAATGGAAAACAAACCTTGGCAAAATCCTTGAGTTGTTCAACTACTAGGGCCTCTTCATCCTTTACCTAAGCATCCTGAAAGATGGTTGCCTAAGTGTATTACGGATGATGGATTAAATGCATAATAAAATCTCCATAATCTTATGCTTGCCATAAATATTAATTAATTTTTAGAGGAAAATTGTGTAATTAGATTATTTCCTTATACTTTTCATGTATCAGCTGGATCATGGTATTTCTCACTACCATTAGACACAATTAATAGTTTGGATATTTCTGAAGAACATTTCCTTACTAAATTTTGAGATGGCCATACTACTTCAATCCTTATAAATCATCTCTCTAATCTAAAATAAAATACAAGCAAAAAGATAAAATACTTTAATTCCAGATTCAATAAATTTCTTAACAAAATCCCAACCACATCTAATCTTGGAGTAGATGTGAAAATAGAATGGTATATATCCTCACTTCCTTCTAATATTTCTATTTTTGTATATAGAGCCAATAAGGCTACATTGGTAGAGAATGTGAAAGAAGCTCTTTCTGTTGAAAAAAGAATACTTGTTTTAGAGAAGAAAACTTCTCAAGAAGATAGGAAAACTATGAGAGTTTCCTTTAAAGATGAGCCCAAAAAGAAATCATTTAAACATCTCTAGGTCATAAAAACCATGTCAAATGATATGGTTGAGATAAAGAAACAAGTAGTTGAATCTTCTTCAAAGAAACCTTTTAGATCTTTTAA
The DNA here is from genome assembly GCA_034641835.2 of Pinus albicaulis. Taxonomy (NCBI): domain Eukaryota; kingdom Viridiplantae; phylum Streptophyta; class Pinopsida; order Pinales; family Pinaceae; genus Pinus; species Pinus albicaulis. The sequence goes on along the minus strand of CM076582.1, from coordinate 1,624,807,875 downwards.
GAAAATCCAGGCTTCTCAACCCCCAAATGTAATCTCAAATGCTAAATCAGATAAAGACGAGGATCGTGATGAAACACTATCATCTGCAGAAGAATAACTAGTCAAATTTCATGGACTATTGGAATTTATTCTTCCAACCTATGATGATGAAAATGAACACGAGGAACTTCTGGTAAATACTAGAAGTAAAAATTTATGATCTTCCTCAATCACCTCAAAATCAAAAAGCTTCATCCTTTGTTGTTAAAGATAAATTAGTTAATAAAAATTCTTCTTCTTCTCAATCAAATTCAACTTCTTATACTCTTCCATCTACCTGTAAAACATTAGTGGTTTCTGATACCATTGAATACAATATAGTGGAAGATATGAATAAAATTAAAGCAAATATATCTCTCCATGAGCTGAGCAAATTAAAATAGCAACAGAAAATTTTTCTTAATAATTGAATGCAGTTCCTGCTACACCCTTGCCTGCTCCCGTAACTTCGAAAGGAGTTAAAGGAACAGGTAAGCCTCCTAATGATTCACTTGAGAAAATTTATGCAAGTGATGATATTTTAATAGGTGACAGATCCAATTCACATACTCCTCCTTTTCTGTTAACTTTTGAATTATTCAACAAAAACTTGCATAATTGTTTAATTGACTTTGGAGCCTCATCAAACATTATGCCGTATTTTCTTTGTCTGAAATTGAATATATCTCCTCAGAAGTCCGCAATACATATTGTAGAATTATACATAACAAAAGTTAAAGTATTAGGAGAGATCGATTCATTCCTCAACAGGTTAGCATCCAATCCAAAAGTCCATCAAGTAATTGATATATTAGTTGCTTATATACTAGATTTTTATGGTCTGATCTTAAGTAGAGATTGACCAGAAAATCTTCATGGCTATTTTTCTATTGACTAGTCTCTTATGTGGCTTCCCCATAATGGTAAGCCAAATAAAATCAGGGTAGACTGTGAAAAAAATTTAAACATTCAGTAACCGAATTCGAATGAGAAAATGAACCCATGGCCTTTACTAATAACAGTCTTGGTAATTATTCTACTAAATCTTGTTTAGGGAATTTCAATTCTCTAAAGTCTTCATTTCTTAGAAGTTAATTCTTAGATTGAAAATTTTTCTCAGACTAATTTTTCGAAGTGTGTAAATACTATGGATAAACCTTGTATTGATACTTTATTTTGGACTTTATATTTTGATGGGTCAAAATCCAGTGAAGGAGTAGGAGCTGGTTGTATATTAATCAATCCAGAAGGCGAAAATGCTATGTTCACATGTAGACTTGAATTTGAATGCACAAATAATACTATAGAATGCGAGGCACTGGTTCACGGCTTAACCAAAGCAACTGATCTTGGTGTTAAGTATCTTAAAGTATTTGGAGATTTTGAAATAATTTTTAAGTAGGTAATAATACCATACATTGTATTTCCGGCCATCTTAAACATTATCAATCATTAGTACAGTCTCTTACCTCTCATTTTTTAGCATTTAATATCTCGTATATTCCAAGAATTCATAATGAAAGTGCAGACATTCTAGCAAATGTAGCATCCAAGCTTATTCCTTCAAAAGATTATAGCCCAGATAGATTTTCCGTAGAGTTGATTTTTCTCCCATCTATTCCTAGTAATATTACTAATTGGAGAGTATTCAATGATGATGATGATGATGTTATTAATTTTCTTACATTAAAAGGATCATATGACTATCAATGAATTGATGAACATGAACATGAAAGACAGTTACAACTAAAATCTGAAGAAAATGTTATACCTAATTCTATGGTCAAAATCGAAGATCTTTATGATCTTAAAGATAGATTCAAAAATATTACTAATTCTAAACTCCAAAGTCCAACTTTGAGGTTTGAACTGGTAAATATTTGAACATATCTAAATTCTCATAACATCAACCTAGGACTTGATCTTTCCTCTAATGAAAGATTAGCATTTATTCATTTATTGAAAAAATACAAGAATGTCTTCGCATGGAAATATGAAGATCTAAAAACTTATGATACTTCAATCATTCAGCATACTATCCCAATGATATCCACTGAAAAATATATACAACAAAAGTTAAGAAAAAATCACCCTGACCTCGAAAGTCAAATAAAAAGTGAGCTCAACAAACTCCTTAAAGCCAAGATTATCTTTACTATTAGGAATTATAAGTGGGTATCAAATTTAGTTCCAGTTAGGAAAAATAACAGCGATACTCATATTTGTATTTATTTTAGAAACTTAAAAAAAGCTTGCTTGAAAGATAATTTCCCATTATCACTGATCGAACAAATTTTGCAATCAGTTGTTGGTTTTGAATTAATGTCTTTTCTTGATGGCTTTTCAGGTTACAAACAAGTTTTGGTTCATCTGGAAGATAGATTAAAAACTACATTCATAACAAAATGGGGCACTTATGCCTATCAAAAATTCCATTCGGATTAATCAATGCAGGAGCAACCTTTCAAAGAGCAATGGATATTTCTTTTAGAGGGTTAATAAAAAAACAATGGTTTTTTATCTAGATGATATAACTATTTACTCCAAGAAAAGGAAGGACCACTATCATGATCTTCAACAAATCCTTGAATGCTATTTGAAATATGGAATTTCTTTAAATCCAAAAAAATATTATTTTGCTTTAAGGGAAGGAAAAATCTTAGGATTTATCGTTTCAAGACGGGGAATTTGTATTGATCCTGAAAGAATTAAGGCAATTTCTGAACTCTCACATCCCCATAACAAAAAATCCATGCAATCCTTCTTAGGACAGATAAATTTTGTTAAAATATTTGTTCCAAATTTTTCTCAAATTGTTTTACCTTTACAAGTAATGATTAAGAAGAAATCATTTTTTAAATGGGGACATGATGAAAGAGAAGCTTTTGATTTTTTTAAGGAAGCTATCATTAATGCACCTTCTCTTACTACCCCATATTTTTCCAAACATTTTATTTTATATACTTTTGCATCATAAAAATATTATACTGTTGTATTGACACAAATTGATAATTAAAAAATCGAAGCACCTATTTCAATCTTTAGTTCAAACCTCCAAGGTGTTGAACTAAATTATTCTGAAGTATAAAAACAGGCATTTATTGTCTATAAATATTTAAATCATTTTATACCTTTTCTCCTTAAAACACACAGTAAGGAAATATTTCCATTCTCGGCTGTAAGAAAACTACTTATACAGAAAGAACTGGGAGAAAAGAGAGAAATTTGGGTAACTTATTTGTAGGTATATGACATTGAAATAATACCAGCCAAAATCATTAGAGGACAACATGTCTGCAAAATTCTATCTAGAGCATCCAATATATCGATGATGAAGAGTCAGGTAATACTATACAATTGATGAGGTAATTTTAAACAATTCAGAATCACAGTATATTGATTTAATATTTTACTTAAAAAATGGATATGCTCCAATAGAATTCAATCATAAAAGAAAAAGATCTTTAAGACTGAAAGCTAATCAATACCAACTCATAGACAATGTCTTGTTTAGAAAAAACTATGACTCTGTATTACTAATATGCCTTGAGAAATCTGAAGCTCGGAGGGTTTTGCAGGAACTCCATGATGGACGTGCAGGTGGACACTTCATTGGAGATACTACTACACATAATATCCTTCATGCATGGTATTCCTGGCCCAATCTATTGAAATATGCTCATACATATGTGAGAAAATACAAAACATGCCAAATTGCTGCTAGAAGACAAATAAAAATAGCCTTGCCATTGCAACCAGCCAACATTGAACAATATTTTGAGCAATGGGGATTAGATATCATAGGTGAGATTGTTCCTAACTCATCCAAGAAGCATAAATATATTCTCACTGCAACATATTATTTTACTAAGTGGGTGGAGGCAATTACACTAAAGGTAGCTAACTCTTAAGCCAATATTGAATTCATTGATCAATTCATTATTGCCATATTTGGCTTACCCAATGCACTTATGTTTGATAATGCATCTTATTTTTCAGGAAATAGTATGACATACTTCGCTCTTAAAAGAGGTTTTAAACTTAAATACTTTGCTAACAACTATCCCCAAGGGAATGGTTTAGCAGAATCAACAACAAATATCTCATAAGAATCATCAAAAGAACTATTGATCAAAATAAAAAAAATTGGCATAAACCTTTAATATTTTCACTATGGGTTGATAGGATTACTCAAAAAGCCTCCATAGGAACTTATCCATTTAATCTAGTTTATGGGAAAGAAGTTGTAATTCCTTCAAATCTAGTTCTTCCATCATTAACCCTAATTCAATTTATTGATGAAGTAACTTCTTCTTCCATACAATTAAGAATGTCACAGATCCTTAAAATGGAAGAAGAAAGGGAAAAATCCAAAATAACTCATGCTCATCATTGGAAAATAGTGAAAAAATATTTTGATGCAAATTTTGTTTCCCCAAAAGACTTCCAAGTCGGATATCTCATACTCAAATGGGACAAATCACATGAGGAAAAAGGTAAGCATACAAAATTCCAAAGAATGTGACTTGGACCATTCCAAATAATTGAACAAATTGGCCCATCAACCTTTATGTCACAAGACCTTCAAGGGAGAAAATACTTACTCCCTATTAATGGGTCGATCCTGAAAAAAACTTTTTTCTTAGAAGAATATTATCTTCTAGATGTATTATATCCTTTTTCTTTTCTTTCTGTTAGAAAATAATGTTTGGTTACATACTTTGGTTGTTCACAACACCTATGAATTATTTTATGTTTTTATTTTTCAAGAATAGAAATTTTTGAGGAAATAATTACCAACCTAGAAAATTGAATGAATACTATAGAACTCTGAAATATTTTTCCATCGAAATTGTAAATTTTGTAAACTCGAAATTTGTTAAGTTTTTTTTTACTCTATTATAAATCAGAAAAAAGGTTCATCTTTACAAAGGAACAACTTTGTCTAACTAAGCATGTTTAACTCTAAACTGTCATCCAAAACTCTTAAGGAGTCAATGATTCTCCCCATCCATTGAAAATACCTTTTTTTTAGAGTGTAATTCAAAAATATAAAAAAACTTACAAGGATAAGAAATCTCATCACAAGCTTGCTTACCATGATCATAAGTTAATGATTAACTCACATTACCACAACTGCATACCAAATCAGGTTAATGGCTCATGATTATTAAAATCATAAGACAAGGGGTCTCATCACGAGCTAGCTTGTTCAGTATAAATAATAACCAGTGAATGGGATTGTCACTTTCTAGTCATCAAGCCAAGACAATGAATTTTTAAGAGAAGGAAGAAAAATGAGTAACTAAGGAGTTAACTCAAAGAAATTGTAAATAAATGGATGGGACACTGATTCATTAATGGTTAAAAGGTAACCTTGTTTGAGCTATTAATATTTACTTGCAGTAGTGGCTCTACCTATGACAAAAGGAGAAAATTAAAAAAACTAAGTTACAAAAAGAACACTCACTTTACCTTTTAAACCATATAATGATTGATATAGAGAAAAGAAGATATTATTTATGAAAGTTTTATGAAATATTAACTATATAGATGAGTTTTTTTATTCGGAGTAATTTTATTCATTTAAATATTTTGAAAATAATTCTTGTTTCCTTAAATTATTTTTACTTATTTGAAGATACAAAAGAAATTGTTTTTCAGAGATAACAGGTTCATCCAGTGAATCACAAATTGTTGTGTAAATGAACAACCCCCATTATTTTTAGCCATAGTTACTTTAGAAAATAATGGGGACCCTTTTAATTTTTTAGATTTTAAGCAAATAAACCCTTATATTACTTCTTTTGATAGGAATAGAGGTCAAAAGGGGATGAAAACTTTAAAAATTGGCTTTCTAAATACTTAAGTAGAGATAAATCGCATTTTGCAAATCGCAAAATCATTGCAAAATGTATCTAATTTGAAAATAATGACTTGAAACATATTTTTGATCGGATGAATAACCGAAACATTTTTTATATGAGGAAAAACCATATTTATAAGTAAATCCGATAAATAATACTGATGGGACCTACTTATGCCACGTAAGCCTATCGCATTTCGCAAATTGTAGTTTCTCCTCGATAGTCTTATTTGTTACCACTCATAATTGTCAATGCGATAAAGCATATCGCATCGCATTTTCGCAAATATTAATCGTTCTATTAGTTATCACTCATAAACATCGATACTATAAAGCATATTGTTATAGCATCATTTTTCACCTTCATATGATTCATGATTGCTTTTATGGCTTTGGGCACCCATTCCTACAGACTTGAACAAAATTCACTAAAAACAGTGTTAAAATCCCCATACGCGGATATGCCCAGACTTTTCCGCGTGGATACGCGAGTCCACATGTACTTTTCCACGTATGCCATTAAAATCATTAAAAATATATAAAAAATCCCTATTTTTGGACTGGGTTGATGGTTACTCTGGTAGTTCAACCACCCCAGCACGTGGCCAACTGTTTCCAACTGATTGAAACTACTTTGAGGGAGTATAAAAGCCCCTCATGTGCATGGCCTAAGGGAGAGAGAAATTTTATAGACATTATAGTTGGAATCCCAGTTCAAGTCTGATTCCCCGTGCCTCCTGCACTTTCCCAGATTTATACAGGAAACCCTTGTTTCCCGGAGATGTTCATCCATTTATATGCCATCTCGAGTGCACAAGTCTTGGAAGAATCTTAGCGAGGCAAGGGCGGGACGAATCCGGACGACGGTCTGCTCGAAGATCGTGGAAGGATTCAGGTGATCTCTCCACTTTTACTACTGTACATGCTGTTCGTAATAATGAAGAACCATCTTGTTCCTGAACTCATGTGTTAATGTTTATTTATATGCATGAAAAGATTATTATTTAAGCACTTATTATGGTTTATATAATATTTCACATGGATTGCACTAACATTTAGGAGAAGTATATGTTGTACAACTAGGTTTCCGTGCATGTTCTTTCTTGTTTTCCAGGTTGAATGCGGAAGGAGAGTTGCTGGGGGTTTGGACCCCGCGGGATCTACATCGAACGTAGGAATTCGGGTGAGTTCTGCTATCGTTGTTAACTAGTCTTTTGCATTCAAGTATGGTTGTGTGTGAGTCCCTCTGAATAGCATGCCCTGCTCTGTGGAGGTTTAGACCCAAAAAACCTCTAGGGTGATTTTCCCCGAAACAGAACTGGCAACTCCGCTGGGGACCACATTCTTGTGATTCCCCTATTGGGTGGTTTCAGCTATTTGATAGGTTTCCAATAGTTTTAACTTTTATTTCCAGTCCAGTTAACTCTTTCTCAGTCAGACTGAAGTCCTGGTTTCTTATCCAGGCTTGATCTTTTTTATTTTTCATTATTTACCTTTGTATACGCGGGTTTTTCTGCACACAGACGCGTATACATGCATTTTTTGTTAAAGGTAGTCGCGTATACGCGGGTTTCCTTTAGCACAGTCGCGTATGCACGCTTGTTACTAAATTGTCAAGTCACGTATACCTGGGTCAATTTTGAAATTTTAGGTTTTTAGGCTTTTTAGCCCTGTCTTCCTGTGGAGACCTATTTCTGCAGTGTCTTTGCATCCTCTGGATTGTGTAGAAAGTGGTCTTTGGTATTTTCTCTCTCTGGTTTGGTTGAAAACTAGATTTTTTGGCAAATCTTGTTTCTTGTGCTGGCATTTCTGGTTTGAGTACCAAGATCTCTTCCTAGGGATTCTTGGTTGTTCTGCTTCATCAGAACAGAGAGCTTTTACTCATTTACTCTTTCCTACCTTTGTGTCTTGCTTTGCATTTCGATTTTTGCCCATTTCTTGGTTGGTTTTCTTGAGTTCAGTTGACTAGCTCTTGTTGCAATTTTTGAAGAGTCTTTCTAGGTTCTTTGAAGTTTTTGTTTGCTACAAGGTTGTACTATTCTTCTAGGCTGAGTGTTTGAGTTTCTTGTCTTCTTTTGCTCATATAAATCTTGCTACTAGCTAGCCCTATAGGGTTTAGAGCATTTTTGAAGTTTTTTCTTGAAATTCAGAGTTGTTTGGCTTGGAATTTGATAGTTTTTCTTGGTCTTTTCGAGCTCTTCCTTTTTATACAACTCAAAAGCTCAAAAAAACATTTTGTTTTGTCATTTGCTTTTGTTTTGCATTTTTGTTTTTGTTTTTTTATATTTGTTGAAGCTTTGTTGAGGTTTCTTTCCTTTGGTTTTTGACTTGGTTTTGGAAAGGAATTGTCATTGGTTTCTTCCTCTTGTTTCATGCGTTTTTGGTGTCTTTATATTAAGAGTTTCTGATTTTGGGAACTAGCTTTCTGGACAACCAAAAAGAGATAAAACTGAAGGATCTTTGGGAAATTTCTCTCTACTTTAGTAGATTTTTCATCTTAGAATTTGCTTTCTCTTAGTGATTTGCATTAGGTGCACTTAAGCATTTAGTCATTTTCATAGTTTTTGTGAGTGTGGAGTTTGTTATCTGAAAAGAAAAATAAAATTTTTAATCTCATAGAACCTGTGTAGAAGTTTCTTTTCATCGAAAGACAATAACTGCATTTGCATGTTGTTTGGTTTTTATTAATTTCTTTTCTGCGTCAAAACACCACAAGTTTCATTTCCGTATCCCTTTGACTTAACATAACGGCCAATTAAAATAAGCGATATAATTTAAAAGCAACTAGCAAGTTTTTTAAGTGTCATACACCAACTAGCTAGGTTGTAGGGCCTTGGATTAGGTGAGTGGAGAGTTAACTCTCCAAGGTCACTCAAACAAAACATAGAAGTTGATTAATTGAGCGAAATCCAACTCCGTTAGGTGGACCAGGAAAGCTCTCCTCCAGAGATTCAAGCGCAAGGGGAAGTGAAGGCTGAGAAGAGAGATACCCCCTCTCTGATTTGTTGAATCTGACCTCAAGACCGTTCCGCCCGGCTTCTGACACGGATTGGTGCCCATAGTTGCCACTCCTAGGTTCCACATAGGTGACTGCGGGGGGGAATACCCGTGGTACCTGAGGCAGACATCGTATCACTTTCAGTAGTACTTCTGGGGGGTGCCCTTGCGAAGCTTGGGTACTTGTGCCAGCAAATGCTATCATTAGGAGGTCGGCGTAACTATTTCTGTTACCTTCGCTAGTAGGCCTGGGCCGTAATTATCCCAGACTACTTTCGGGAGGTCCTATATTTCACTTTCTTGTATTTTGGTGTCCGGTCCTAATCATCCGGAGCGGAAATACCTGAAGGCTATTTGCTTGATTGTATCTCAGGGATTTCTTTTTGTAGTGAGTGCTCTTTGCTCCTAGCTTGCCTCGTCGATCGAGGAGAATCCGGGAGTTATCTCCCGAGAGTTGAGATCCTTCTTCAAGAAGGTGTAGGAGTAGTTTAGCAGGTAAGTATCACCCTGTGACGTCTAACGCAGTGGAGAGAGATCCCCCACAAGGGTCTGAAGGTTTCGTAGCTGATTCTGGTGTTGGTTCCGAGAGGAGCGCTCCGCTCACCTCGCGAGTTTTATTTCCGCAGGAAGAAGAAGTTAAAATAGAGGAAGTACCTAAACCCTCTGTGTCACTTCCATCTCCTCTTCCTCCTGATTATCCGTTCATTGTTGAATACATCGAACCTGAGTCAGAGAGACTGGAAGATCCTCCATATTATACATACCTTTCGATGGCCACGACTGGGAACACGGCTTCTGCTGTGAGTGCTGCAGGCATTCAGACTCCTGCTTCTGTTGAAGGAGGGGGCACTATTGCTATATCTTCGATTGCTTCTAGTGCTGCTGTGTTTGGCTCTAGTTTCACCCAAGCACATGCTTCTCAATCTGGTCCCTTCTGTTTTGGAATGCCCACTAGTGGGATTCCTTCTTTTTCCTTTTCCACTGCTACAGCTGGATCTACACCCATGTCTTCCATGGCTAGTGGATCAGCTTCTTTTCAAGGGTTCCCCTTTGGAACTAGGCACATTCCTAGTTCCAATCCTTCTTTAGGGTCCTTTCCGTTTACTTCTCAGACCCAGAGTTTCAACCCTTGGTCTGGAGGTCAGAATTCGACTACTTTTACAGGTTGGAACCCTGTATTCACAACAGCGGGGGCAGGGAATCAGTTTTACACTAGTCACCAAGGGAATTCTTCTTTCCCTTCGTCGAGTGCTTATCAGACCTTTTCCCCTCTTTCTAATGCCTGGAACCCCTATCAGGGGCTTTCCTCTTCATTTCATACTTCAATGGGGGGAATTGGTCTGGGCTTTGGTAACTTTGCGTCGGGAGGAGGTTCTTTTCCTTTTTCTACGAGTTCTTTCTGGCAACCTGGTGCCTCATCAAATCCAGGGTATTCTTTTCAGAATGTTGGGAATTCATCCTATCAAGGATGGAATCCTCAGGCTCCGCCTCGTTTACCTTTTCTGGCAATGTTAAACTTGCCAGATCTGTCGAAATTGACTAATGATCCGATCCGTTATAGTCCGGGGTGGCCTCCGGTTCCCACCAAACTTCCTTCAGACATTCCAAAGTTTGAAGGCAAGAATGGTGAGGATCCAGCTAATCACATCACCACCTTCCATTTATGGTGTTCTTTGAACTCCCTGATCGATGATTCGATTAGGTTGAGATTGTTTCAACGCACCCTAACTGGAAACGCTGCCAAATGGTATATTGAGCTAACTGGGGGCAGTTTTGCTACATTTGGAGACCTGGCTATTACATTTCTAAACCATTTCCAGTTGCCAGTCCGTTATGATGTTGGGACTGAAATCCTAGATAATTTTAAACAGGATGACGCAACCCACATTTCTGACCATATTCAGGAATGGCGAAGAAGGAAGAGGCTTATTAAATCTCATATTCCAGGAGAATTCCTGTTGGAATGGTTTCTGAAATCTCTGCAGTCAGATATTTCGAAAGATGTATCCCTCTCCGGGGTATTTTCTGAGGAGCAGGCCATTTTTAGGGCCCAGTAGTTGGAACTGATATATTCTCAATCTGGGGTCCTCCATAAATATCTGCCCAATGCTCCTCGCTCCAAATTAGAGTTATCCAAAACTAAGCCTGGTCCTCATGGTGAAAGACTGATTGGATCGATCAATAGTGGTGCATCCAGCCTGCTTACTCAATTGCAGCAGTTGTCTTTGCAATCTGCTCCTTCTGGTCAGGCTGTGCCTGCTGAGTCATCGCCTGCCCAATCGTTGTCCATAAATGTTGTCCAAGCTTCTGATCCCAAAGGAAATCAACAATCCAAAGGGAAGAAGAAGGGACGAAATAATAAGAAAAAGGGAAAGAATGGGAAGGGTAATGCGAATAAAACCAACGAACATGTTGGTGAGGGTAAAAATGATAAAAAGAAAGTGAAGTTTCCATGCAAGCTGTGTGTTGGAGACCATCTCACACACCTTTGCCCTAAAATTCAGGATGCGCAGCGCCTGTTAGCTCAGCAGGGTTCTTCTAGTTCCCAGGCTGTGTTAACAAACCCTTTTCCCCAAGGGAAACAACTAGTTGTTGGCGCGAATCAAAATCCTGGGGCTTCCTCTGGGGGCACCCAGGAAGGGGAAATTCCATCGAACATATTCATGATGAGTGCTCACGTGGATGTCGCTACGAGATCCCGTGATTATGGCGGAGAAGAGTCTTCGAAAGCTAAGGATGCTCCTGATGCTACTGAGCCGCTTCACATTTCAAGGCCTACTGTTGAGCATATACCTCGGATGCCCAAAGCATCTACCAAGCGGTCGACGATTAATCCAAATGCTAGGGCTGCCCAGAACTACTCTATTGTGGAAGATCTGGCGCAGAGTCCTTCTGCCATGTCGGCTTTAGAGGTGCTCCAGTCTTGTCCGGCTCAGCACAGTGCTTTGCTCACTACCATTGGGGCTATTGATCCGAAAAATTATCTTCTGATTACATTTGATATGACTAATTCTAAGAAGAGACTCCCCCATCATATGGCTTTTCATATTAAATCATCGTACCGGAAGTGCAATATCTTTCGAATGGTTGTTGATGAGGGTGCTTCCACGTGCGTGATGTCTCTCACATGTTGGAAGACGATTGGATCTCCCAAAGTTGTTCCATCTACCACTCTTCTGACTGCGTTTGATGGTCATTCTCACAGACCTCATGGTATTGTCCCAGCTTTTCCTATCTGTGTTGGGGGAAAAACTGTGAATATAGAGGTTGAGGTAGTTGATGCAAGCTTGGACTACAACCTTCTGTTGGGGAGAAACTAGATTTATGAGATGGATGCCATTGCATCCTCATTATTTCGGATTATTTGTTTCCCTCACGAAGGGAGGATCGTTACAGTAGATCAACTGGACTGTACTCCTGTAGACCCGAATGCGTCTACTGACTCATCTGTTCCAAAGTTGGATAATACTAAGGCACCTATTGAGAATTTAGGGGTTGGAATGTATTCATCCTGTTGGGGAGAAACTGGATTTATGAGATGGATGCCATTGCATCCTCATTATTTCGGATTATTTGTTTCCCTCACGAAGGGAGGATCATTACAGTAGATCAACTGGATTGTCCTCCTGTAGACCCGAATGTGTCTACTGACTCATATGTTCCAAAGTTGGATAATACTAAGGCACCTGTTGAGAATTTAGGGGTTGGAATGTATTCTTCCTTGATGGGTACTTTTGATATTCCTCCTCCTACGGTTCATATTAATGCAATTTCATCCTCCAAGGCTCCTCTTCGAAGAGAGTTCTTCAGAACTCATTATTTTTCGGACCCTTGGACCTTACCTTCCCCTACTGCCACATTAGTGGAAGGTCAAGTGGGTGGAATGGCATTTCCAATGTCTGCAGCAAAGATTTCTTATCAGTCTATTGTTGACTCTGCAGAATCCATCCTAGCTCCTCTCTCACCGGAAGAGTTGGATGGAGATGTGGCTCCGGCTTGGGCACTTAGTTCTTCTTCTACCCAATATTTCCTTGATACCACTCTTCCATCTGAAGAGGCCATCCTGGAAGCTATGACTGGTATAGATAGATCGTGGGATGATTTGCATCATCGGTCTTACTTTTTACCTGATTTGAGAAAAGTTGAAACGAGTTTTCCAAGTCCTCCATCTCCTGGTCCTGTTCGCCTAGTCCTAAACCCTTTAGCACCAACATAGGTTCATGCTTAAGGGAACATGATTTTTATTTCTCCTACTATCCCAGTGAACATTTCCAGGTATCCCAATATTATTGAGAATGTCTTCATCGGAGCTGAATGTTCCCGTGAAGAAATTCAGATTTACACCGAGCTCTTTAAAGAGTATAGGGATGTATTCGCTTGGTCTTATGAGGAAATGCCTGGTATAGATCCATCTATTGTCCAGCATGAGATCAAGACTTACGAAAACGCTAAGCCTGTGAGGCAAAAACTTTGTCCGGTTAATCCTAGGAAGGCAGCAGCTATCAAAGCTGAGGTTGAGAATCTGCTTAAGGCGGGATTCATTTTCCCTGTTCCTTTGACTGAATGGGTTTCAAACCCTATTCCGGTAGATAAAAAGCAAGGAACAATTCGATTTTGCATTGATTTCAGAGACCTCAATAAAGCATGTCCTAAAGATAATTACCCCACACCATTTATTGATCAGATCATTGACAAGTGTGCCGGTGATGAGATTTTCTCCTTCATGGATGGTTTCTCCGGATATAATCAGATTACTATCCGTCCTGAAGATCAGCATAAGACTGCCTTTATTTGTCCCTGGGGTAATTTTGCATACAAGAATATGCCTTTTGGTCTTAAAAATTCTGGGGCTACGTTTTAGCGGGCCATGTCATTTGCCTTCCACGACATCAAAAAGATTATCGAGGCGTATTTGGATGATTTAGCTGCTCATTCTCGAAAGAGGATGGATCATCCTGCTCACCTCCGTCAAATATTTGAACGGTGTCGTTTCTATAAGATTAGGTTGAATCCGAAAAAGTGCGTTTTCGCAGTTACATCCGGTCGGTTATTGGGATTCATTGTGTCTAGATAAGGGATTAGGATAGATCCCTTCAAGGTTGAGGCAATATTTTAGTTGCCTCCCCCGTCCTCTGTTCGTCAACTTCAAAGTCTACAAGGAAAGTCTAATTTTCTTCGGAGATTTATCGTAAATTATGCTGAAGTTACCAAGGGATTTATGAGATTGTTGAAGAAGGGAGTTCCATTTCTTTGGGATGACTTCGCTCAACGCTCATTCGATGCTTTGAAAAAAACATTGACCTCTGCTCCTTTATTGAGTCCACCTGATTATAGCAGGGATTTCCTTTTGTATCTGGTAGCAGCAGAATCTACTATTGGTATGGTTCTGGTTCAGGAAGATGATGCTCTTGCAGAGCATGTTATTTACTATCTTAGTCGAGGCTTGGTAGGACCTGAACTCTGGTACACTCCGATAGAAAAGTTAGCTTTGGCAGCTGTTCATGCTGTGCAGCGACTCCGGCATTACATTATTCTACGAAAAACTTATGTTTTGGCAGCAACCAATCCATTTCAGTTTGTCCTCAGTAGGTGAGTGATTGGGGGCAAATACAATAGATGGATTGTGATTTTGCAGGAATTTGATCTTGAGTTTATGTCTACCAAGTCCAAGAAATCATTGGTTTTCGCGGAATTGATCTCCAAGTTTCCCTGTGGGGATGAGATTGTCTATGATGAATCCTTCCCGGATGAACATTTGTTTCTTATCTCTCCACAGGATCCTTGGTATGGATATATCATTGTGTATCTCCAGACTGCGAAGTTTCCCTCTACTTTTTCGAAAGATGAACGTCGTAAGTTGCGTCACTTGGCTAAGAATTACTTGATTATTGGTGATGCTTTATACCGTCGAGGGGAATTCCTGAGACGTTGCTTAACTCTCGAAGAAGTTGAGGTTGTGCTGAATGATTGCCACAGTGGAGCTTGTGGTGGTCATTTATCTGGGCTTGCTACAGCCCAAAAGATCTTGTGTGCTGGGTACTTTTGGCCTTCGATTTTCAAAGATTGTATGGAGTCGGTCAAAAAGTGTCATCCATGTCAAGTTTATACTCGAAAAAGGCGCGCTCATCCAGCTCCGCTTTTTCCAGACATTACTGTTGGTCCCTTTAGAAAGTGGGGTATTGATTATACTACTTGTAACCCGCCTTCGGCTAAAGGTCACAAGTACATTATTGTAGCAGTAGACTACTTTACGAAGTGGGTCGAGGCTATGCCTACTTTTGGGAATGATGGTGAGACTGCAGCTCTTTCTCTTTTCAACCAGGTTATTGCTTATTTTGGTATTCCTAGAGAGATTGTCACTGATCATGGAAGTCATTTTCAGAATAGCATGATGGCTGAGTTGGCTCTAAAATTGGGTTTCCAGCAGGAGCATTCATATCCATATTATCCTCAAGCCAATGGGCAAGTGGAAGCCGTGAATAAATCCTTGAAGACAATTCTTCAAAGGACAATTGATAAAGCTCGATCCAACTGGCATATTATGCTATATCCTGCACTTTGGGCATACAGGACGTCAGTGAAAACTGCAACTGGCTTTACTCCGTTTTAGCTAGTGCACGGGTTGGAATCTGTATTTCCCATTGAATGTGAGATTCCTTCTCTTAAATTAGCTGTTGAACTTCTTCCTGACACTTCTAGTCTTGAATAACGGCTCCTTCATCTGGAACATCTCGATGAGCAGCATCGGGATGCCGCCACGATGAATGTGTTAGCCCCCCCTATGAAATTTTTGACAAACAAATGGGGGGCTAAATCATTGTTGAGTCTTCAAGGAATGCTTTTCCCCTGAAAATCCATCCTCCTTGAAGTCTCTCAATTGTTGTGCCTAATACAAATCCCCCTCTGCTAGTAAATTGCTAAAAGGGCCTATCATTCCTCCCTTTGCCCCTGCAACATACATCAGTTCCCCCTCTTTCCCTTTGTCCGAATTCCCTTTATTTTTCCCTCATTTAGCCTCTTTTCTTCCCCCTTGTCTTCCCCTTCTATTTCCCCATTTACCCCTCAAATCCCCCAAAATCCCCTTTAATTTTTTCCCCTACCCTTTGTTTTCCCTTTTCTCCCCTTTCTCCATCTATCGTTCCCCTTCCCCAGCCCTTAAATCCATTAAAATGGGCTAAAAAACCCTCTTTCCGACCTTAATATAGGGCTTAGCCCCTTACCACAGGTCCCTTAACCACTTCCCCACATGTGCCCCGGCGCTGGGACCAAGCGCTTAAGTCCCGAGCGCCAATCACAATCGGAGCTGTCAGCGGGCGCATTTCCTTTGTAAACTCCAAAGTCCCGATGCGATCATTTTAACGCTTTAAGTCCCGCGATGCATTATTCACCGTCGATCTGCTATTCTGATCCGACGGTGGAGCGCCAATCGCAACCCCCGTCCGATCGCAATCGCAACTCACAACGGTGCCGCCCCGATTGAGATCTTCCGATTCAATCCTGACCGTTGATCTCCCCGCCTGATCCGACGGTCCTCCGCTAATCGCAAGCCTTCTGCTCCCTCCTCCGATTGCAATCCCCCGATTGCATCTGGACCGTTGATCTGTCCCACCGATCTAACGGCCAGCGCTTAATCGCAGCCCCCGCTCAATCGCAATCGCAAACCTTGCGCTCCAACCTCCGATTGTGATCCGCCGATTTAAGCCCAGCCGTCCATCTGTTTCACAATCTGATGGCTCAGCGTTAATCGCACCTGCCCCTCCGATTTTTGTCCCCACCATTGATCTGTTGGTTGATCGGACGGTCAGCGCTCAATCGCATCCCGACCTCCGATCGCAATCGCATTTCCTTTCTCCAGTCATCTGATCGCATTCTCCACCGTTGATTCCTCCCACAGATCAATGGTCCAGCATTAATCGCAAGTTCTCCCGTCTCCCCCTCCGATTACATCCTGACCGTCCATCCCCAGCCGCGATCCAACGGTCAGCGCTCTCTCCGCCCAATCGCAATCGGAACTTTCAATGTGTGTCACCCCTGTTCCCCTCCGATTGTGATTGCCCGATTACATCTGGGCCGTTCATCCTTCCCCGATCTAATGGTTAGGATCTAATCACCCTCCGCCTCCGCTGGGTCCCACTCTTTCATTCATCTCCGTCGCATTTCATGCATTTTGTTTGTTTTTTGTTAAGTTTCATATATTGATACGCCGGTCAATCTCCGTCGTCGATCTCCATCTCCAGGCCTGAATCCAATGGTCTGCGTTGCATATTTCTACCAAACCCTATTTTCTGCACATTCCACCACTCCACTGCATCTTCATCATAATAGTGTTGTTTCCGTTACCGCCACACCACCGTTTTGTTCACCCTGCATTCATCGCTTCGTCCACTGTTTTCTTCATAAGTTCATCGTGTTGCAGAGTTTCTAGAGGATGAGACCGCCGCTGTTCAATGTACTACCTCAATGGTGAGCGGCGCAGTCAGGATCAAATATAATGAGCCAGTACCATCAGGAAAGTCAAAGAATGGGGCCTTCAGTACTCACATTAATGGAGAGCAGAGTTCAAACGCCGAAAATCCTTCCGGTGCCATTTAAAGCTCGAGCTAACTTGACAGAGGCAGTAATGAAGCAGCAAGGATTTTCAGTACAGAGCAGAGGGATTAATGCGCAACAACGAATATTTTGAGCTCTGAAATAGAGGTTTAAAGAGGCAAAGCATCATTTTGAAGACCCCGAGGATCGATTCTGGAGATCCTGAACATCAATAAGAGGTAATATCAAGGTTTTCTTATCAGCAGAATGTTTTTCCATAAAGGATAGGTCTCCCATACATGCTTTATTATGCGCCGTGTCCTTGAAGGAATTTCTCGTCCCAGCTATGGTTCAAAACAATCTAACATCCATGAGGCAGACCTCTCAGCAAGTTCTTTCATTTTGTTCAAATCACCTGGAGTACTACAGCCAAAAGGTCAAATCATATCCGGAGCAGATCTTTCTTTCACGAGGAAGGTGACAATGATTAAATATACGGTGCATCAAGTAGAATGGGTCTCGGCCCTGCATTCATTGTTGTGTTTAAATGTAACATTTAAAATTCACCTACCTCCTCAGTCGGTCCTCTGTGTCTCTTCTGCTATAAAGCACAGAGGGATATCATTGTAATGTTTGTTGTTGCATTATCAGTGAATTGCAAGCATTTTTGTCCCGAGCCAAGTTTCCTGTGTAATAGTTGTATGACAGGCTGAGAAACATGATGTATTTAGGCTGAATGTAAAAGCTTTGGGCAGTGATGTACCTGATTGGTGTTGTGTTTAACATGATAAGTAGTTTTCATTAGATCCTGATCTACAGCAATTGGTGATTTTTTTCTTATCTCTGTGTTTATTCCCATTTCATTTCATGTTCTTCTGACTGACATCTGAACGCATGACATAAGATTTACCCTTGTTAGGTACCTTATGTCCCAGCTCTCTCAGTCTTTAATGTTTTCTGCTCATATGTGTATCTGAATATTGTTTTTAATTGACTAAACCAGTGTAGTGGATGATTATTGCCTGCTCTCTGATGTGCAAGTTGATAGAATCAGTGTTCAGATGTCTTTGTTAATATTTAATTGAAAGAGGTTAGGAACATTGGGAGGTGTAAAGTCTGTCACTGCCTCAACCTGCCCTTCCATACAAAAATTTTCAAGACCCCTTGTGTTGCCTATGGTTTTGTCCAAGCAGGCCTGGAGTTAAATGACCTCTGGCCTGATCTATAGACGGAATCAGATGGTTTTCCATCCTTCATTCTCATTCCTTAGTGTTCCATCCCACCAATCAGTCTTTGAGATCCAAATGCTCTAGATGACTAGCCCAACTGAAGCTTACACATTGAACATAAGCAAATCCTTTCTTGACTCCATTGCCCAATGGCCTTGATGTTCCCTGAGTTATCTATTCTTGCCTAGCTTCCTTCTTTACCCATCCTTGTCTTATGGTGAAACCTTCCTTCCTGATTCTCAACAACCAAACTCATACAATCAAACAAACAACCTCGAGCCTATAACTAGCCTAAAATCACAATTGAGAACTTCAAAGACATATATCCTTTGATAATCATAGAGAGATCCCTCTCTGGACCTAGGAGGGCTAGATCCTAAGGTCTGAAAGTGGTTCTATGTTGTCTCATCTTTTGGTCTCTGTCAACCTGGCCAAAACATGGGAACACCAACATAATGGCGACTCCACTGGGGAATTCTGAGTACATTTAATCTTAAACACTCTTTAAACCTCAAAAACTTAGAACTCTGGCTAGGTTGACGGTAAGTCACACCTTTCTTGAATCAGCCTCCATTATTGAATATCCACCATACTCTTAGACAGAGCCTGGAAAGGGCTAGGTAGCCTCCAGATCTCATCCTCTCTTCAGAGGTGACATATCTGGTAAATGCCCTCCCAGTCAATCTCTGGTTGGAGCTTGTTGCTTTAGAGGAGATTCCTGAAAGGTGATAGTGCCTGAACACTGTGGTGGACAGTGTACCCTAGAATCATCCTAAACCCTCCACCTGGCGACTCCATTATTCCTAAACGTTAAAGACTCCACTGGTGATCAGTAGGCCTGCTGATTATCTTGGTTTTACATCAGACTCCACTGGGAGACCAGTCCCGAAGCATAATGAAGACTCCACAGGGAGGTCACTTCCCAAGAAAATATTAACCACAGTAGAAATAACAAGTAGGGCTAAGCTGCTTGGCTTATAAACAGCACTCTGGCTCACAGAACCATTCATACAAGAGCTTTCCCTGATCTGAACCCACCTGAAACAGTTGATAATCCTGAGAAAATCCTTAAAAGAACACCTGTGAGTAGGAGATCAACTATTTCCAGCAACATTCATAGAGCCAATTCTGCACCAGAAGATCTTGCAGCTCTATTAGACCCTTTCTTCAACCTAGACCTCCAAAACATATTACCTAGAACTAGTTCATTCAGTGTTTCAGACCAGCCAGACACTAGGGACAGCGAAACCCCTCCTTCCACACCACCTGATCTCTACTTTCTCCAAAACTTGGGGCTTTCTCACCCTAGATCTGCTCAACAGACTTCTGCTGGTCCTACCATCCCTGTCATCCAATTACCAGCTGCTCAAGCCAACCCTACACCCCACCAGAACACCATCATGGCAGCCTGGTATGCACCTCTAGTTTTACCTTAGCCTTTACTACCCTTACCAGATGATTATCAATCAAAAATCCCACACTTTCCTGCTAAAGAGCCCACAACAGCACAACAACATGTAGATAAAATGGAGGACTCTTTTGACTATATGGAAATTGATGATGAAACAATCAAAATGAGAATTTTTGCGCAGAGCCTGGGGGGAGAGGCTAAAAAGTGGTTTAAAAACCTACCTACTGGTAGTATCCAAGATCTCCCTACTTTATACCAGACTTTCATCAACAAATGGGAAACTAGAGCAAACCCTCACCATCTCCTAACAGAATACATGTCCCTTAAGAGGAACGTAGGGGAAAGTGTTCATGATTACACCACTAGATTCAACAGTATTTACAACGCTCTTCCCCCACACATGAAACCTCCGCAAGGTATGGCCCTGGCCAAATATCCTGATGGATTTGATGCTGACATGGCCTATGAGCTTAGAGATAAAGAGTACACCACTTTGGAAGACATGCAGAAAGGGGCAGTAAACATAGAGGCAAATTTGATTGAAAAAAGGGCCAAACTGAGAGCTAAGAAGAGAGTAACATACAAGGATGACACTATAGCCTCCACTTCAGATCCTAATATTGACAGATTGTCTAAGAATCTGGATAAGCTATGCCAAGTGGTCGAAAATATGGCTATCACTCAGAACAGGAACCAAAATCAAAACCAAAACCAAAACTTTAGAAGAAACAACAACACTCCCAACAGACAGAAAGAGTCAGATCAGCAAGTCATTCCCCCTTTCCAAAAATTTCTTGATGAGGATGAGGGAATCATAGAAGAGTCTGAAGGGAATGTGATAAACATGTTCAAAACAGAAGACTCAATTCTGAACTGTGACTCAGAGGATGATCAGCCCTCATCTTCATATTGGGATGAGGAAAGATTAGAAACTAAAGAGTACAGACTTGGGTACCAAGATGCCATGTTACAGGTCAGAGAACAATATGGGCTCAGGGGCAAAAAGAACCAAGACACTTCCAAAACCAAAAATCCTGAGGTGACCATCAAAAAGAGGCCTGAAAAACTTTCTAAAGTAACTGTTGTAAACAATAAATCAACAGCTGAGAGTTCTGAGAAAAACCAACAGAAAGGCAACCAAAACAATGAGAAACAAAGTCAACAAACCAGTCGCACTAGCACCTCAGTTAGTGCTCCTGATAAAACTGTGTCTACACATGTACATAATGAGAAAACACAAATTGATTCAGCTACTAAGGTAGTTGCAAATAAAACAGATTCGAACATTCCCAAAAGCCAATCCATTTTCAACTTAGAAAGTGAGATTGCAAAAATTAAAATCTCTGTACCATTATCTGAGCTGGCCTCTCAGGATGTATATAAAGGCCAGATTTTGAAAGCATTAAATCTGAGTATAAATAATGACACTGTAAATTTGAGTGATGATCAGCCTGCCCTCTTATTCGGTCCCAAGATTGAGGGGAAATTTCAGGAAGGGGTAGTTCCACCTTTTTATATCAGCCTTAACATTCATGAAAAGATCCTCCATAATGCCATGCATGACTCCGGTGCATCACACAATCTAATGCCTAAGGTAGTCATGGAGAAGTTAGGCCTCGAAATCACCAGACCCTATAAAGACTTGTATTCTTTTGACTCGAGTAGGGTAAAATGTCTTGGCCCGATCAAAGACTTGTGTGTGAGTTTGACTCAAATTCCTGCGAAATGTATGGTCATGGATGTAGTGGTGGCAGACGTGCCACCCAAGTATGGCATGCTGTTGTCAAGATCATGGGGAGACAAACTGCAAGGCACCATGCAGATGGATGGCTCATATGCCACTATCCCTATATTTGGCCAATTAAGAAGACTGTATAGAGAGTCCCAAATGAAATTCCTAGTCAGTAGCCCCGAGAAACCTGAAAATTCACCATTATATTCTGTGCATACCGACCTTGACTCCTTCATCTTTTGTAATGATGAATCCTTAGAAGAGCCAGAGTCCCAGAGTAGGCATACAAATGAGAACACCGAGCCTATGGACCCTCACATAATGGCCACTCTGGAAGAATATGATCAGGAAAACCATGGGCAGCACACTGAAAACGAAGAGGAAATCAGAAATGAAGCCTGTAGGATCTGTAGTGGACCTCTCACTCCAAGTGAAACAGAAACAGAACAAGAACAGCAAGCTAACCACCTCCCTGACATCCATGGCCTCTACGAACAACAAGATAGTTTACAACCTAGTACAGACCTCCCAACTCAACCTAATGGCGAATCCAACTGTAAGGTAGAAAGCGAAGTGGAAGTAAACAAAGATCCCCTGTGGGAAATGAACTTTGATGGGTCATGCACTAGGCAAAGCGCTGGAGCTGGAGTGTGGGTGCGTAACACCGAAAATGATCACGCGGAGAGCCACGCTGTCAATCTGCATTTCAAATGCATGAATAACATTGCAGAATATGAGGCTCTAATCTTGGGTTTAAATCTGTTGAAAAAATTAGGAGCCCATAGGATAGTCGTGAGAGGAGACTCTGAGTTAGTAATCAAACAGATGAATGGTGAGTATTCGGAAAAACACCCCAGGCTTAGGGCATATAGGAATGATACTCTATATTTGCTGAAAACGATCATTGAATATGATTTAGTATCCATTCCTAGGGGTCAAAACGCTATTGCAAATGGACTAGCCTGCCTAGCTAGCTCTTATCCTAAGGCCCCAGTTGACCAACATATCATCATTCAGACTAAATTCCGGCCTGCAGTGCCAGACAATGAAAAATACTGGCAGGTCTTTGAAGGAGACAAACATATTGAAGATTTCCTGATGGGCAGAAATGAGTTTGAATTTTCTGATTCAGACTCAAAATCTAATGACAGATGCCCAAGTGAGGATTCCCCAGATGAACTAGAAACACATTGTAGTATAGAAATAAATTCTTTTTCTGAAGAAACTGGAGATTCAGCCATAAAACGTGAAAATGCAGATAGAGAAGAAATGGAGGTGCTGCAAGCCAAAGACAAGAACATACCAAGAGGCTTAGCACCCTTAGAGGACCTCTTTGATTTCGATGATGTTGCAAAGAAGCCCACAATAGAACATGCAGAATCAGATGTAGAAGAGTGTAACATAGGCACTGAAGACAAACCCAAAATGATCAAATTGGCTAAGTCTATACCTGCAGACATGAAGAAAAGATACATTGACTTGTTTAAGGAATTCATTGATGTGTTTGCATGGAGCTACGAAGACTTAAAGGCCTATGACACCAACATTATACAACATAAGATACCACTGAAGGAAAATCAGAAACCTTTCAGACAAAAACTCCGTAGAATTAATCCGAAACAATTGCCTGCAGTAGAAAAGGAAATTAAGAAGATGTATGATGCAGGCATTATTGTCCCTGTAAGGTTTTCTGATTGGGTGTCAAACTTAGTGGCTGTAAGGAAGAAAACAGGGGAGATTAGACTGTGCATAGACTTCAAAAACCTCAATAGAGCCTCCCTGAAAGATAACTACCCTTTGCCTAGAATGGAGCATATCCTACAGAAGGTAGTGGGCTCTAAAAGAATCTCCCTGCTCGATGGTTTTTCAGGATACAACCAGGTTCTGGTACTCCCAGAAGATCAACTCAAAACAGCTTTTACCACTCCATGGGGCACCTTCATGTATGTGAAAATTCCTTTTGGATTGATGAATGCTGGAGCTACCTTCCAGAGAGCAATGGATATTACTTTCTCATATGAGATTGGACACTTTATAGTTATCTACTTGGATGACTTAACTGTCTTTTCTAAAACAGAAGAAGAACACTTAAAACATCTGAGGAAAGTTTTTGAAAAATGTAGAAGGTACGGTCTGTCCCTAAATCCTAAGAAGACTATTTTTGGGCTGCAAGAAGGTAAGCTTCTGGGCCACATCATATCCGAGAAAGGGATTAGGATAGACCCCTAGAGAGTTGAGGGAATACTTCAAATTACACATCCAAGAAACATCAAGGAGCTACAGTCCTTCATTGGGAAGATCAATTTCCTTAGAAGATTTATCCCCAACCTTGCTGAGCATCTTAGGAAAATGACTGAAATGCTGAAGAAAGATGCAGGAATCAAGTGGACTGTTGAAGCCAAAAAATATTTTGAGTCAGTAAAGCTTGCACTCACCCAGGCCCCTGTCCTTATCAACCCTGACTTTTCAAAATATTTTCTGATCTTTTCATTTGCTTCCCCACACACAATAGTTGCAGTTTTGCTGCAGAAAAATTCGGAAGGTAATGAACAGCCTATAGCCTTCTTCAGTAAAGCCTTAAGGGATGCACCCTTAAAGTACAACATCATGGAAAAGCAGGCCTATGCCCTGATTAAGGCCTTAAAAGACTTTAGGGTGTACATTCTGCATTCTCACACTATTGCCTATGTGCCAAATATAGTGGTCAAAGATATCCTGTCCCAAGACCCAGATGGAAAAAGGGGCAAATGGATTGCTACAATTTTAGAATATGACATTGAAATCAAACCCTCCAAGCTGATCAAAGGCCAGGGCCTGGCCCAATTGATGGTTGAATCTAATCTACAGGCCCTTGATATTAACATGATGAATGCCCTGGATGAGCAGGAAGGATTGCCCCATCCAACTGTTGAGGAGCAGTTTCAGAACTCTCCTTGGTACACCGATATCCTTTACGTGCTCACTCACCTCAATGCCCCTCCAGAACTGTCCAAAACAAAGGCCAGATTCATAAAACTCAAAGCTAGAAATTACTGCATTATGAATGAGAGTCTATATTGGAAAAATCCAAATGGTCTTTTGCTGAAATGTTTTCCTGAAACTGAAGCTGAAAGAATCAAACAAGAATTCCATGCTGGGGAGTGTGGTGGCCACCTGAGTTGGAAGGCCACTGCAAATAAGATACTCAGGGCTGGTTACTATTGGCCTACACTCTTCAGTGATGTCCATAAAATGATCCTTACTTGCCACAAATGCCAAATTTTCGAGGGCAAAAGAAAGCTCCTCCCCCTCCCTCTGCAACCTATCACCATAGAAGGCCCCTTCATGCAATGGGGCTTAGACTTCATTGGAGAAATCCACCCCTCTTCTTCTGGGCAACACAAATGGATCTTGACTGCTACTGATTACTTCACTAAGTGGATTGAAGCCATACCCACTAGGAATTCCACTGATTATGTCATCATTAGGTTCCTAGAAGACTTCATCTTATCTCGGTTTGGCTGCCCAAGGAAAATAATCACTGACAATGCTGCTGCTTTCGGATCCAAAAGAATGATTGATTTCTATCACAGGTACGGAATTGCACTTGGACATTCAACTGCCTATTACCCCTAGGGTAATGGCTTAGCTGAATCATCAAATAAAAGCTTGGTTACAATCATTAAGAAGCTGCTGGAAGAGAACAAAAGGTCTTGGCATAAAAAGTTGATACATGCCTTGTGGGCAGACAGGCTCACTACAAAGAAATCTATTGGCATATCCCCTTTCCAGCTGGTTTATGGGACAGAAGCAGTTTTTACTACTAGCCTTGGGATACCAGTGGTAAAGCTTATTCAATAAATCCAATCAGAAGAAGACAACATGATAAGGAGAATTAATGAAACAATCCATCTTCAGCAAACAAGGGAGCAGGTTTATGACAGAGCTGTTAGAGTGCAGGAAAACATGAAGAGACATTTTGACAAAAGAACCAAAGCAGCGAATTTCAAAGTTGGGGACAAGGTCCTAAAGTGGGATTCAAGAAGAGAGGATAAAGGCAAACATGGAAAATTCGACAGCTTGTGGCAAGGTCCATTCATCATTCAAGCCACTATGGGTCCTAATGTGTTTTTCTTACAAGAACTTGATGGTTCCGAGTTTTTTGGGGGTCCTGTCAATGGCAGGATGCTCAAACACTATTTCTGCTAGTTCTCCATTTCCAGTTTCATTTTCATTGTATATACCGTTGCAAATTTTCATTTTCAGCAAAAAGGTGAAGAAATTGTTCCAAAAAACAATAAAAATTAAAAAAATTAAAAAAATTAAAAAACAGAATGAAAAGAGGGGTTCAGACATGCTCAAAACATGAACCTCTGAAATAGAAAAACGTGGCTCAAAATTGATCAAAATCTGAGCCAAAGGGAAGAAGAATAGCTGGTCCTAACAAGCTCAAAATCTGGATCAACAGTGAAAGAAGATCCAGCTCTAATATGCCCAAAATCAGAGCTGGAGCAAAGGAAAGAAGTGACTCAAATATGCTCAAAACCTGAGTCACGAGAAAGAAAGAAGGATGTTTCACAGTTGCAAAATTCCATGCCTTCACAGTTTTGTTTTCTTCAAGTTTCTGCCCAGCAAGTCAGACTGTCTAATCCTGGCTTGACTGTGTTTAAATTTCCTGTCTTAGAATGTAGGTGAAGAAACCTGCTAGATAGTCTAATACTAGCAGGTAGTAGTGTAGGTAGAGAAACATATGAGACCAACAGTCTAATCTGGTCTCATGGAGTAATAAGGGTAGAAGTAGATTAGGTTTATTTTTCCTGTTTGTAAAAGTTAATAATGTAAAGGGTCTGCAAGTCCAAATGCACCCAAGAAGAAAAAATGTTAGGACTATAGTGTGGGTAGGTAGTTGTGTGGGAGAATTGTACTGCTGATATGTTGTCTTCATAGTTTGTGGCAGCTGATCAAAGAAAGAAATGGATGGTTCAAGAAGCAGGCATCTGGCCTACACCAAGAGATCAATTTCTGAATTCTTGACTCCTTCAAGAAGAAGCCATCCCCATGTGGAGCCACTGTTAGTCCCCCCCTATGAAATTTTTGACAAACAAATAGGGGGCTAAATCATTGTTGAGTCTTCAAGGAATGCCTTTCCCCTGAAAATCCATCCTCCTTGAAGTCTCTCAATTGTTGTGCCTAATACAAATCCCCCTCTACTAGTAAATTGCTAAAAGGGCCTATCATTCCTCCCTTTTCCCCTGCAACATACATCAGTTCCCCCTCTTTCCCTTTGTCCGAATTCCCTTTATTTTTCCCTCATTTAGCCTCTTTTCTTCCCCCTTGTCTTCCCCTTCTATTTCCCCATTTACCCCTCAAATCCCCCCAAAATCCCCTTTAATTTCTTCCCCTACCCTTTTTTTTCCCTTTTCTCCCCTTTCTCCATCTATCGTTCCCCTTCCCCAGCCCTTTAATCCATTAAAATGGGCTAAAAAACCCTCTTTCCGACCTTAATATAGGGCTTAGCCCCTTACCACAGGTCCCTTAACCACTTCCCCACATGTGCCCCGGCGCTGGGACCAAGCGCTTAAGTCCCGAGCGCCAATCACAATCGGAGCTGTCAGCGGGCGCATTTCCTTTGTAAACTCCAAAGTCCCGGTGCGATCATTTTAACGCTTTAAGTCCTGCGATGCATTATTCACTGCTGATTCGGCTGTTTCGATTCCGACGGAGCGCCACCGCAACCTTCCCTCTGCTCCACCACCAACTTACAACGGCGCCCGGGATTGAGATTCTCTCATCTACAATCCCCACCGTTGATCTCTCCGCCTGATCCGACGGTCCTCCGCTAATCGCAAGCCTTCTGCTCCCTCCTCCGATTGAAATCCCCCGATTGCATCTGGACCGTTGATCTGTCCCGCCGATCTAACGGCCAGCGCTTAATCGCAGCCCCCGCTCAATCGCAATCGCAAACCTTGCGCTCCAACCTCCGATTGCGATCCGCCAATTTAATCCCAGCCGTCCATCTGTTTCACAATCTGATGGCTCAGCGTTAATCGCACCTGCCCCTCCGATTGTTGTCCCCACCGTTGATCTGTCGGTTGATCGGACGGTCAGCGCTCAATCGCATCCCGACCTCCGATCGCAATCGCATTTCCTGTCTCCAGTCATCCGATCGCATTCTCCACCGTTGATTCCTCCCACAGATCAACGGTCCAGCATTAATCGCAAGTTCTCCCGTCTCCCCCTCCGATTACATCCTGACCGTCCATCCCCCGCCGCGATCCAACGGTCAGCGCTCTCTCCGCCCAATCGCAATCGGAACTTTCAATGTGTGTCACCCCTGTTCCCCTCCGATTGCGATTGCCCGATTACATCTGGGCCGTTCATCCTTCCCCGATCTAACGGTGAGGATCTAATCACCCTCCGCCTCCGCTGGGTCCCACTCTTTCATTCATCTCCGTCACATTTCATGCATTTTGTTTGTTTTTTGTTAAGTTTCATATATTGATACGCCGGTCAATCTCCGCCGTCGATCTCCATCTCCAGGCCTGAATCCAACGGTCTGCGCTGCATATTTCTACCAAACCCTATTGTCTGCACATTCCACCACTCCACTGCATCTTCATCATAATAGCGTTGTTTCCGTCACCGCCGCACCACCATTTCGTTCACCTTGCATTCATCGCTTCGTCCACTGTTTTCTTCATAAGTTCGCCGTGTTGCAGAGTTTCTAGAGGATGAGACCACCGCTGTTCAATGTACTACCTCAATGGCGAGCGGCGCAGTCAGGATCAAATATAATGAGCCAGTACCATTAGGAAAGTCAAGGAATGGGGCCTTCAGGACTCACATTAATGGAGAGAAGAGTTCAAACGCCGAAAATCCTTCCGGCGCCATTTAAAGCTCGAGCTAACTTGACAGAGGCAGTAATGAAGCAGCAAGGATTTTCAGTACAGAGCAGAGGGATTAATGCGCGTCAACGAAGATCTTGAGCCCTGAAACAGAGGTTTAAAGAGGCAAAGCGTCATTTTGAAGACCCCGAGGATCGATTCTGGAGATCCAGAACATCAATAAGAGGTAATATCAAGGTTTTCTTATCAGCATAATGTTTTTCCTTAAAGGATAGGTCTCCCATACAGTCTTTATTATGCACCGTGTCCTTGAAGGAATTTCTCGTCCCAGCTATAGTTCAAAACAATCTAACATCCATGAGGCAGACCTCTCAGCAAGTTCTTTCATTTTGTTCAAATCACCTGGAGTACTACAGCCAAAAGGTCAAATCATATCCGGAGCAGATCTTTCTTTCACGAGGAAGGTGACAATGATTAAATATACAGTGCATCAAGCAGAATGGGTCTCGGCCCTGCATTCATTGTTGTGTTTAAATGTAACATTTAAAATTCACCTACCTCCTTAGTCGGTCCTCTGTGTCTCTTCTGCTATAAAGCACAGAGGGATATCATTGTAATGTTTGTTGTTGCATTATCAGTGAATTGCAAGAATTTTTGTCCTGAGCCAAGTTTCCTGTGTAATAGTTGTATGACAGGATGAGAAACATGATGTATTCAGGCTGAATGTAAAAGCTTTGGGCAGTGATGTACCTGATTGGTGTTGTGTTTAACATGATAAGAAGTTTTCATTGGATCCTGATCTACAGCAGTTGGTGATGTTTTTCTTATCTCTGTGTTTATTTCCATTTCATTTCATGTTCTTCTGACTGACATCTGAACGCATGACATAAGATTTACCCTTCTTAGGTACCTTATGTCCCAGCTCTCTCAGTCTTTAATGTTTTCTGCTCATATGTGTATCTGAATATTGTTTTTAATTGACTAAACCAGTGTAGTGGATGATTATTTCCTGCTCTCTGATGTATAAGTTGATAGAATCAATGTTCAGATGTCTTTGTTAAGATTTAATTGAAAGAGGTTAGGAACATTGGGAGGTGTAAAGCCTGTCGCTGCCTCTTCATAACCTGCCCTTCCATACAAACCTTTTCAAGACCCCTTGTGTTGCCTATGGTTTTGTCCAAGAAAGCCTGGAGTTAAATGACCTCTGGCCTGATCTATAGACGGAATCAGATGGTTTTCCATCCTTCATTCTCATTCCTTAGTGTTCCATCCCACCAATCAGTCTTTGAGATCCAAATGCTCTAGATGACTAGCCCAACTGAAGCTTACACATTGAACATAAGTAAATCCTTTCTTGACTCCATTTCCCAATGGCCTTGATGTTCCCTGAGTTATCTATCTTTGCCTAGCTTCCTTCTTTACCCATCCTTGTCTCATGGTGAAACCTTCCTTCCTGATTCTCAACAACCAAACTCAAACAATCAAACAAACAACCTTGAGCCTATAACTAGCCTAAAATCACAATTGAGAACTTCAAAGACATATATCCTTTGATAATCATAGAGATATCCCTCTCTGGACCTAGGAGGGCTAGATCCTAAGGTCTGAAAGTGGTTCTATGTTGTCTCATCTTTTGGTCTCTGTCAACCTGGCCAAAACATGGGAACACCAACACAATGTTTATTCCCCTTCCATTTCCTTGATTTTGTAGCCAAAGAACAATTCTCTTCATCTTCATTCTTCGATGAAGATCCATTCCTGGTACCCTGCCTTATCTCCTCCTGCATAAGATCCTACCAAAGTCGCTCCCATCCCGGCAGTTTCTCCCGACCATTGACAAAATCTTCGTAGCTATGCCAAATATT